>JARQOC010000002.1:72438575-72482616 GCA_033576535.1 Allobates femoralis | reverse complement strand
AAGATATGTTAAAATAAATGGATTTTTATACTTACTAGAGCATCTCAATGAATTGGAATATCATCCAAAAGTTTATTAATTTCAGTGATTCAATACATAAAGTGAAACACCTATATTATATACAGTCATTACACACAGAGTGATCTATTTCAAGTGTTTATTTATGTTAATGTTGATAATTATGGCTTACAGTCAATGAAAACCCAAGGGTCATTATCTCAGAAAATTAAAGTAGGGAGGATGAAGGGTTAATAACTGTGCTGCTGTATTCCACGAGACATCAACGTTATAATCTATTATATAATCACGAATGGGATTTTTGCCCCTTTTGAGTCCGCTCACGCTGCGAGTCAATGTCGTCATGTGGATACGTCCGAAGCATTGGCCGCGCAGCGGCCATTGCGAGCAGTTCTAAGGCGACTCGCTATGCCCGCGCAGCGGGCATGGCGAGTCGCCTTAGCAGCGCGAAGCATTGGCCGCGAAGCGGCCATTGCGAGTCAGAGACTCGCTCTGCTAGAATCCCGATGCATCTGCATCGGGCACCCAGCTAGTATAATATAATATTGATGTATTAGTCAATGTGTTTCAGCGCTCCCAGAAACACCTGAAACATGGCGATATGATTTAGATTTTCTAATTCATTGAGATGCACTAGTACCTGACTCCAGTGATGTTGCTGTCACACTCACTCTGGGGCTTTTCTTTACGTTCATGAGTATTCAATGCACTGACTGCTACAGTGGACACGGAAGCAAGAGGGACAGCAGCGCCGGAGCCTCGTAAGTATACAAAGTCATGCTGTCCGTGTGTTATGGCACATGGATAGCACAAGGATGACACATGGTGCCTGATACATGGACACAAAAGTGGAAAAAACAGCCCCTCACACACATGCATTTTTGCATGGATGTATGAAAGAAGCGTTCACACAAAGCGTAATTTTCGCTTCTTTTTATGGATGCTTTTCCTGCAAAAGCGCATCTGTGTTTGCCAGCAAAGTGAATGGAAATTCGATTTTGCCATTCAGACGCTGCACTTTTTTCGACCACTCTTTTACAGGAGAAAGTAAAAAAATATCAACATGTCAATTCTTTGTGCAAATATGCACACACTTTGTCCCATAGGCCCCATTAAAAAGAGCTGGAATACTCATTGTCTTTCAGACAATGCCTATACCAGCACCTATAATCACGGGCGCAGGGGGAAGTGATGTCAAACGGGGAAGAAAGAATCCTGTGCTCTTTTTTCCCTGTGTGACATGTCATTTAATGTGAAAAATAATAAAGAATGAATACTTACCCTCTGCCGGGTGTTCAGGAGCCGGGAGGCGAGAGCAGCCGCAGGTATCAACCTGCCTGGGCCTTGCAAGAACGCTGATTGGCTGCTCGCGGTCATGTGATATGTACGTCATAGGATGTCACATATCACATGACTGTGAGCGGGCCAATCAGCGCTCACAGGCCCTGGCAGGTTGATACCTGCGGACGATCTCCCGGTTCCCGAACACCCTGTGGTGTTTTTATAATTTTTCATACATTTGCTTTAATTTTATTTGGGTTTCGTAGTGTATATTAGTACACTACGAAACCCAAAGGGGCTGTGACTGATGTCACACAGGGGAGGAGGAACAGGATTCTTCCTCCCCTCTGCGACATCACTGGAGAAGTAGCCCCGTAAAAAAGCGTGGTGTGTGAATGCACTGCGTTATTTTACGAGGCTGTTTTGCGCCAGTGCAAAACGCAGAAAAAAGCACCCGAGCAAAAAAGTGCAAAAAAAACCAGGAAAATATAAAGCATAAAATGTATTGCGTGTTCAAGACTATATGACAAACTTGGATCAGTAAAGCTATGTTCACATTGCGTTTTTGAACATGGATGGTATAGCAAATCCGCTTCAAGGTCCTCACAATAAGGGTACCTTTACACGCCGCAACCACGGGAGACATTTTTGACGGCGATATGTTGCACTGGAATTATCGCCGTCAAATTGCCTACCAATTGCGCCGTGTAATTGCGGAATTTGGCGGCGATCTGTCGTCTCGCCACGGTCGCCTGATTTCAGAGCACGCACTAAAATCAGGCGACTGTGGCGAGGCGACATATCTCCGCCAAATTCCCCAATTACACGGCGCAATTGGGAGGCAATTTGACGGCGATAATTCCAGGGCAACATATCGCCGTCAAAAATGTCTCCCGCTGTTGCGGCATGTAAAGGTACCTTAAAACCCCTTCAAATATTAACTTTGGTGCTCCTTGATTTCAATTTTGAAACATATCCATAAAAAACAACACCTGTGCACACACAGGATTTGGAGGAGGTTTTAGAGCAGGAATTGAGTTTAAGCTCCAAAATCCACCAAAAAACCCTCAAAAACTTGTGTTTGCCGCTCAGTTACCGCTCCAAAACCTCAGCAAACAGACTAATAGCTTTAGGCTGGAGTCACACTGTCGTCTGACTCGTGGAAGGATCACTTTATTGCACTGCCAAGAACGGCTGTTGACTGTCCTGACCCGAGCTTGGCAGCTTCATGTATTTCTATACAACTGGCGCACTCAGGTCAGGAGAGCCGATGGCTAATCCGGGCATCTTCGCACGATCATATGGTATTATGACTCCAGCCTTTGCGTGAAGTCACACTAATGTCAGACTTGCGCGAGTGTAATGTGAGAAAATCTCGCATTGCACTCGGGCCAATCCAAATCAATCAGGCAGCTCAGACCTGTGAGATTTTCCTGAGTACTATATGTATAACACTGAGGAAAAACTGCCTGATTGATTTTGCATTGGCCCGAGTACAATGCAAGATTTTCTGCGAGTCTCACATCACTCGCACCCATACAAGTCTATGGGTGTAAGTGAAGCATCGCACTGCACTCGGCACACATCCGAGTGAAGTGCAATATATGCTAAGGCCAGCAATGGAGGAGATGGAAAGATTAATCTCTCCCTCTCCTCCGCACCTGTGATCTGATTGCAGGATCAGATCACGCTATAGTGACACTCGAAGCACACAAGCATCATTAGCATCTCGCATCCGATGCATATGCAATGTGACTTTACACTTAGATTGCTTATTGCAATGCCATTTTGACATCAGTTTCACATTTCCGCTATATTTAGAAATATTGCATAAAATGGATTTGATCCCTACTTTTCTAGTTTTTTTTAGGAATCTTCTCATTTGACAGCCATAAAGATAGGAAATATTTAGGAATAAGAAAAAATGTAAAGGCCCCGTTACATGGGGAAACATCTCCGGCAACATCGACCGGCAACTCACGGGAGCGCCCATGTTTTTGTCCGCTAGCCAAGATCACTGTGCTGCTGTTACAACGGGAGACATCGCCGGCAACGCAGCAGCGATGGTGAAAGCAATTATTGCTGCCAGGGTTAAATTCCAATCTGGAAGCGATCGTTAACATTGGACTCAATGGGGGAAATTGCTTTTAACATCACAGTTGCGGTGTCAGACTGGGCGATTCTGCCAGATCGCCTGAGCAACATCGCCTGGTTTCAGGACATTGTCCTGAAACCAGGCGATGTTGCTCAAGCAACTATCGCCGTTGATATCAGCCTGTTAGACGGGGCAACGCACTGACGATGTTGCTGCAACTTCACCATGCCCCTCAGTTGCTGGTGATGTTGCCGGAGACGGGGAACCGTGTAACGGGGCCTTTAGCGCTCACCGTGCCTGGAATTTCTGAGCTTGGTTTTACCATCTGCAGACACCAGTTGGTGCATTAACTCCGGAGGCTTGAAGCCACTGAGGCTCATGCAGGTGGCTTGCAACAATGAGGAAATAGAATAATCCGGCACATCCTGGATTTCTTCTTTATTCAGACATCTTAAAAAAGGTAACATAATGGTCGACAAGATCTTAAGGCAGACTCTCTGGCGCATTTCTGTTGCTCACAGCATCCTTAATCATAGAATTCTCTGATTAAGGATGCTGTGAGTTTGAGAAACGTGTCAGTAGACTGCCCTAATATCTTGTAGACCATTATGTTACCTTTTTAAGATGTCTGAATAAAGAAGAAATCTTTTTAATACACCTGGTTGTGCCGGATTATTCCATTTACTCCTTGTTGCAAGATAGGAAGTAGAATCATACCTTGAGCTTACTGGGTCTAGGAGGAAATCGTGTTACTGAGGGGTCATTTATACTAATGCATTTTATGTCTGGGTGCTGTTCTCAAAAACAGAACTAGGACCAACGCTATTCAATGGGGCAGTGCGGGAGACCGCTTTGTTTTACGGACTGACTGCTTTTTAAAAATAATCACACCAGTGTCTTCTGTGTGTCTGATGAGACTCACCCATTGAAGTAGTTGAGTGCAAACAAAAATACAAACAAAACTTATGGATGCCATACGGAGCCACAAGATAGCATTAATGTGAACGGGCCCTGATGGTCAAGTCATGATGGCGCGTAGTGATTTCATATACTGTTAGGCCATACAATGTTATGACAATGATGTTTTGATAGTCTAAGAAGCTTTGTCCACCTGTTTATATTATTTGATTACCGCACCCTGCACTGCCGTTGTATAAGACCTTGTACATGGGGCGGATTTGAGCAGTATGCATTGGTTATATTGCAGCCACTGCCTACTGGGTGCCCATACTGTGCGTCTGTGTATACAGTTATTGTGAAGAATTGCTTTTAGGGGAGAGTATGATTTGTCATTGAGGTATCATGGGCAGCACACAACATGGCCCACAGTATGAATCTGGTAGGACTTCTTGTGGATCCCTACTGAGTCCACGCTCACCACATTGCCTTGTGCATGGGTCTTGAGTCACTTGTAAGTTGACATCAGAAGGGAGAAATTGGGTTGTGGTTGGTAATGTGTAATCTCAAGTCTGCTCTGCATATAATAGACCTGAAGGGTACAAGTGCATCTCAGTGAATTAGAATATCATCAAAAAGATCATTTGTTTCAGTAATTCAATACATAAAGTGAAACGTATAGAATATTTAGTCATTACAAACCATGATCTTTTTCAAGTGTTTATTTCTGTTAATGTTGATGATTATGGCTTACAGCCAAGGACAACCCAAAGATCATTATCTCAGAAAATTAAATAATTAAGACAAAAAACCTGCAAGGGCTTATTAAGCATTTAAAATGGTCCCTTGGTCTGGTTCAGTAGTCTAAACAATCATGGAAAGACATTAGTAAAGACGCTGGCTGTTCACAGAGTGCTGTATCCAAGCATATTAAAGGAAGGCTGAATGGAAGGAAAATGTGTGGTAGAAAAAGGTGCACAAGCAACTGGAATAATCGCAGCCTTGAAAGGATTGTTAAGAAAAGGCCTTTTTAAAAAATTTGGGGATATTCACAAGGAGTGGACTCCTTCAAGAGTCGGTGCTTCAAGAGTCACCAAACACAGACGTATCAAGGACATGGGCCACAACTGTCACATTCCTTGTGTCAAGCCAGCAGTGTATCAGCACCATAGAAACACAAGCAGTTGACATGGTACTCTCCAGAAAGCCTTCGGCCATGTCAGGTGAGTCATGCGAGTCTCATGTGAGTAACTCGCATGCATCTTGCATAGTCTGTCACCACCCTTAAGAAGTTAGTAGGAGGTAGAAATCACTGATGGCCGCTTTGCACTTTCCAAATGAGCACCACAGGGCAGAGCAACACACAGGCTCTAAAACGTGAAGATTCAAACAACTTAAACTCCATCTCGCATCATTGACACAGCACTCTCAAAACTTCATAGACTTTAATGGCTAACAATACGCAGTGCGTTTTGGATACATATTATGGACGCAAAAAAAGCATGAAATACGCGCTCTTCTGAACATAGCCTTAAAGTTAGGGAAGCAAGGACACCCACTTATTATTTCTGCTTACTTTTAATTACCCACATCCTCAGCGCTGGAGTTCAGCATTGGTGATCTAGAAACAGGTCCCAACTCCATCCACAAGCTCCGTGTTCACAAAAAAGGGATTATCTGGTGTATAGACGAGCGCTCCCGATTCCGGTAGAATCACAATCCAGGATCTTCTTATTCTTCAACAAGTAGTTATTTATTTCAATGAAAACATTTTTCAGTATATGGTGAAGAACATACAACGTGTTTCGGCTTTACAGTAACAAATAAGCCGTCCTCAGGTATGTTCTTCACCATATACTAAAAAATGTTTTCATTGAAATAAATTACTTGTTAAAAAATAAGAAGATCCTGGATTGTGATTGTACCGGAACCGGGAGCACTCGTCTATGCACCAGATAATCCCTTTCTGTGAACGCACCTACTGGACTCCGGGCTGGGAGTTCTGTCAACTCTGGGACGTAGCAGCAAATCGGGAGACTGGAACACTAAGAAGGAGGTAGATTAAGTGACCCCATAAGGAGTGGATATATGAACTACTAAAGACATCAAAAGGGTGAGCAGAAAACTTGTTACCTTTTATCATACTATATAATCTGCACATGGATTTGCGCTCTCTCTTTCTATCTCCCCCATCTCCAAGACCCCAGAGGTCGGACTCCTTTGAACAAGCTCCGTGTTGTGAGAGTTGGCCGCCATATGTAAGTGCATTTCAATAAATTAGAATATCATCTTGTAGATGTAAGGCATGCATGTAATTTTAAAGCTTTAGCAGGATTCGTAAAATGCTCATCTTAATAAGGCCTCGTGCACACGTTGAGTATTTGGTGAGTTTTTTACTTCAGTATTTCTAGCCAAAACCAGGAGTGTGTGATAAATACAGAACTGGTGACGTGTCTCTATTATACTTTTCCTCTGAATGTTCCACTCCTGGTTTTGGCAACTGCAACGGCAACGCCCACCAGGGCCGTGGGGTACTCGGAAACCGGGCCGGTGGTTGCTTGGGAGGATCACGGTGGCTGTGACCCGCCTCTCTGGCCCTGGACATACAGAAAAAGGGGAATATGTACAAGGGACAAGTTTTTGATGTCACCTATGGTTATTCTGGTCAGGGTGACCAGCGCTGCTTTGGGACCCCTGAGGCCGATGGAACAGCAGCTTGTATGGTATCCCTCCCCACCGGTAGAGCGTGGCCCCAGGGTCAGTGGGAATAGTCTATGGAGATGGTGGTGGTGTCCGTGTAGTGGCGCAGGAGGGCGCGGAGAATAACTGGAGGAGACCAAGGTTGCAACTCTTTACCTTTTACTTGGCGATCACTTAAGTCCACCCAACTGGGTGCTGTGCTCCTCCGTGGCACAGCCTGGCCAGCTCTCAGATGATACGGAGCCACTTCACCAAGACACTTTGTGTGAACCTTTTGACCCGCCCAGGGGTCTATGGGAACTTGGTATCTGGGCATTTACTGTAAAGGGATGTCACTGGTGGCCTGCCCGTACCGTACCCTGGGGTCACTTGGATAAAAGGGGAAAAATAATAAAAGAAATAATAAAGTCTTGTGACGCCACCTGCAGTTTCTGGTGATCTCACTAGTGCCGCTGTCAGACCGCTGGGGATGGTGGTATTGCAGCCAGTTGATAACGCTTCCTGCAGGCAGAGCAGGATCCTTGGGGCAGTGCTGCTGCTGTGCTGGTTGTGGTGGTAGCAGCTCTGTGAGTTAGCTTAATGGAATAAGACACCGGAGGCTTGCTGACTCTGCATGGGTGTTTTACTGGCAACAGTTCTCAGCAGTTCAGGTACACAATTACACAGTCTTTGCGGTTAGTCACTGGGGAGAATAAAGTCTCTTTGAGGCTCCCAGAGTGTTCCTTCCTTAGTACCTTCACTTTCCTCGGTGTCTTGCTTGCACCTCCTTACTATCCTTGTGCTGTCCTGCGCAACCCACTTGTCTGCCAGGCCCGTTGGGTGCTATGAGGTACCCTTCTTCTCTAAGGGGCTCAACCAGGTTTAGTGCTCCTGGTGGGGCTGCACTTTCTGGACGAGGTCAGGGCTGCCTTGGGCACACCTGCGACCTACCGATACTAACGGCTCAGAGTTCGACTCGCCTGCACCGTGACTCGGAGCCGGTACCCAGTGAACTGGGATTCCCCGGACTGTCATTAAGATCCTTCACTGGGTTTCCTCCTTCTGTTTGGGTCGCCGCTTCTTTTGGGCGCCCTTCCTGCGGTGCCCCTGTAGGACTTGTTCCTCAGACTAGACTTCTCCGACTCACTAACTCTCTGTGAGGTTCCCGCACCTCCTCCCACTGGGACCGATTACCCTGGTAACGTGTAGCTAATTGGTCCCCTATGTTAGGTGTAGGGATGCTGGGATGAGAGCCTCAGGTTGACTTTACTCTCCCCCATGACAGGAGTACTGCACACTCAGTTATGGGTGCAGTACCCCTACTGTGGCGCACTGACCAGTGGGGCGGCACACTGTCCTGGTTGTCTTTCACGCTGGCTACTATCCTCTCCCGCCTGCATCTTCGTGGGCAGTGTCCCAATCCAGTGGCCGCGGGCCTTGTCGGGCAACGCTCAGAGTCCTCTAGCCCTAGGTATGGCCACCTTCTTGGCGATTATCTACGGTCTGTGGCCACTGTTCCTGCAGACAGAGTGGCCTCCGGTTTTGTTGCTGAGGCGTGCAGCACTCCCACCAGTTCGGGGCCGGTCCCCTTCTGCGACCTAGTCCCTCCACTCACCAGCGACTGGCAGTGTATTTGGGGCGCCACAGTTGGTTCCCTCACTCCCATGCCCCTAGGTTCCCCTTGCCCCGCAGCAGGCTTCCTGCCTACTCCACGTCTCTACTCCAACTACTCTCTTTGACTTTTGTACCTACACCCTCTACCTACTCCCTCCTCCAGCCTGCAGATGGGGCCCTCCCTCAATAGAATCCGCCAGATGCCCAGGCCTGTAGTTGGATGGTGAAAAAGTGAATGTGTCTTGGCTCTGCAACCCCTCTCACCTGAGAGCGGTAACACCACACCTGTGGAGTAGGTGCAATGTTACTGTGGCGACCAGTCTGCAGGAGTGCCACACAAATACTGAGGTAAAAAGTTCACCAAACACTCAACATGCGCACGTGGCCTTAAAGTAGATGAGCCTATTAGGCCACATTCACACGTAAAGTATTTGGTGAGGTTTTTATACCTCAGTATTTGTAAGACAAAACCAGGACTGGGTGATAAATACAGAAGTGGTGAGATGTTTCTATTATACCTTTCCTCAGATTGCTCCGATACTGGTCTCAGCTACAAATACTGAGGTAAAAAAAACTCACCAAATACTGAGGTATGAAAATTGTCTCTTTAGGGAGCAAGTAGACAAACTGTAGCACCACCTATTGGAAGTAGCAATCCTAAAAGTCAATATTGACCCTTTAATGAGTCTTGCAATATAATGTAGGATTTATGCCAGATCATAGCCCCAGCAAACAGACATTGTGTTTTGGTGGAATTGTTCCTCATAAGTGCAAAGTATGGGATCTGATATGGCTGTATGAGGAGCTATGACTGGTTCTAAAGGAAAAGCTTTCATCCTTGTGGAGATTGACTCACCAATTCGGCTTGTCAGCAGTGAGGAGACTTATAGCAATGCTCCTCTAGGAAATACTGAGATAAAAACTCAACAAATACTCTGCAGTCATTCTGAAATGGATTATCATAGCAAGTGTGGCACCCCTGCTGGGGATTGCCACAGGACCCATCCGGTGCAAAGAGGGATTTACACTTTGGTACCCACAGCACACAACATCTACCACCCCAGACCTGGAGGGGGAGCTCTACTGGCTGCCGTAAGCCAGATCCCCTATAAAAAATTCAGGCCTGAGGGGAGGAGTCAGTCATGCAGTTAGTCTGCTCTGAGCAGTGAAGAGAGCAGTGAAGCAGCCTAGAGAAGGTGCTGGAAAGAACAAGTTGCTGGAAAAAGCAAGGCCCAGAACCAATGGACACTGATCCGCTGTGGAGCACCCCAGAGAGAGGGATGGAGGCCAGTGGAGGAGTAAGGAAAAACGACAAGGGGCCGTATATAGGATCCCTTTAGCTCACCTGGACACCGGAGTCTGGCCCTGCAGGAGAAACACTGAAGCAGGAAAAGCCCGGAGAAACCAGGAGGATCTATTCCCCCGAGGTGCTAACTTAATAGAGACACTCAAACCTGACCAAGCACAGGACCAGGGGCCCAAGAGGAGTGTAGGGACCCCACAGAAGGCCCTCATTGTCAGTTAAAGAGTAAATCCCTGAGAGGGAAGGAAGCAGCGAGTTCAGCTATAGGCAGGACTTACTCCAAACCACCGTACACAGTAGCAGAGGAGGCCTCACAACTCTCAAGGTGAAAAATCCCAAATTGCACCGAGAACCTGGTAACCCTCTTGGACTGTACCTGTTACTGGACATCAGTAAAAGTTACCGAAACAAAGACTCTAGTGTGTGTGAGTCTGCTTCCCCTCGCTGCCCACAGCGTCCCCCACAAGCCGCTACTACGACTCCCCTCATACACCCTCGCTGCCCTGAGGTAAAGCCCCACCTGTGGGGAGCTGTACTACACTGAGCTGCACCACCATCACCTCAGCGGCCTACCGCAGCGCTGATATCCACCATTACCAGGAACCACAGGTGGCGTCACGACACTACTACCCCCATCCTCATCACCATTCCCCCTAATCCCCGCCACTGAGGGTCCAGGGCACGGAACTGAGAACTGACCAGCCGTGATCCCCCATCAAAGCAGTCGTCCTGTCCCAGGATCTGAGTACCCCCTACCCTGTTGGCCGCCTCACAAGTACACCTGCCTCATCAGGCCTAATAGATCTATTTAATATATGCACTTTGTGTTGTGACATTTTGTGACAGATCCACTGTACATTTTACATTGCAGTAGTTTATGGTCTTTTCTCAGGAGACTGCGATTATCTCTCTCCAGATATGCACATTAATTCTCAGACATTTTGACTATAAAATCATATCCTGATGGAAAGCAGAGATTTAAGCCAGAACTTCACATCTGCAAGTAAACATGATCAGGCTGATATACATTGCTGGAAGGAGACAGAGCTCCGGGCAGATAGCTGTCTGTCATCATGAATTACTCCGCATGACATGGCACAACCCGCTTGCATTATATAATATATTGTACAGGGGGAGGAGGTTAGTGACATGTGAGATAATATAGATCTGATTAATTTTTCAAAAGTTCATTTTTATTCATCTAAATTCTGCCATAACCTGGGAGCATGCATTATAGTCAAATCCTACCATATGCTCTTGGCATCATTAAGACACATTGAAAGTCTTGGCAAATTCTAGTTTTCCTGCTTCCTTACACAAAAATTAAAATAACCCTCCCAAAAAATAAAAAAAACCACACGAAAAATGAAATCTCAAATTATGCTTTTGTAATTTAAGCATATAATACAAGGAAATAAACCATACACCAAATATATGCCAGCAAGAAATAAATGTCATATTTAAAGGGAATCTGTCAGCAGGAGACACACTATGCGAGATACATGTGAGAATCTTGCATGCACCTCGCATGACTCACCCACAACGGCCCCTGTTTCTCTGAACAGGAGCATGTCAGCTGCTTGTGTTTCTATGGAGCTGATGTGCTCCTGTTCAGAGAGGCAGGGGCCATTCCAGGTGAGTTATGCGAGATGCATGAGAGATACTCTGAGAGCAGTATAATATACTGTAGATCATAAGAGCCTGATTAGAAGGGTGTGTCACTTATTAGGATGTGTGTTGTAGTTTCAATGCAATCTGCATTTTATCAGCAGTAGATTAAGAGCAGTCCAGGTAATCTGTGTAACCCCATCCCTACCACTGATTGACAGCTTGCTCACAATTCACAGTGTACACAGGAAGCTGCCAGTCTGGGGAGTGATCGGGTCATACACAGATCAGCTCATAGCTCTGCTACATCTACATCAAACAAAACTGGTATTCCATGCAAATGACGTCAATCAGTCCAGTAAGGCTGGCTTCACACCACTGTTTTTGCCTGTCCGTGTGGATCCTGTTTTTTGCAGGACCACCTGGACAGAAACGGACAAGACAGGATGTGTGGAAAGTAGTGTAAGGCTGCCTTCACACTGGCGTTCCCCTCCGCAGCGTTCTGCAGAGGGGAATCGCCATGTGTGCGCAGCCAGCGCAAGCCCCTATGTTTAGAATAGGGACGCACGGTGCTGCGCTTGACAGCGCAGGACCGTGCGCACCCATTCACCCCCATATGTGATCTGTGCACAGGCGGATGCCTGCGCACAAATCACACACTCCCGTCCGGACGAGACTGTGTGATTTGTGCGCAGGCATCCGCCTGCGCACAGATCACATATGGGAGTGAATGGGTGCGCACGGTCCTGCACTGTCAAGCGCAGCACCGTGCGCTCCCATTATAAAGATAGGAGCTCGCGGCCGCTGCGGTCACATTGCGGACCACTCCGCAGAACGCTGCGGAGGGGTCCGCAAATGTGAACCCAGCCTTAAATATGGTCCTGGATCCTGTTTTTGTACAGTAATGCAGAGAGAGTGAGAGAATTTCCTGCACAGATTTGTGGTTTCAGAACAATAGAAAGCATTCTGAACAGGCGCAATGCAAAAAAAACGGATCCTGGAAATGAGAGTCAATTTTTTTTAATGTTTTTCCCCGGATCCGGCGCCCATAGACTCCCATGTTAAATTTCAACTTCAGCACCATGGAAAGCAAATACTACTAAATTCAAACACCGCTGCAGTTTAAATGTCCGGGCTTTTCATGGTCCTACAGTTTCAACTTCAGCACCATGGAAAGCAATTACGCACAATTTAATCAATCAGCTTTCACCGCTGCTGTGACAACGGAAGCTGATTGAATACTGTGGCGGCAATTTCAAACACCGCTGCTTTGACAGCAGCGGTGTGTCACGGCAAAACGCCTGATCCTTATCTGTTTAGTGGATGGAGAAATTTGACAGACATAGTTCTCATCAGGGACTTCTAAGGGAGGCATCCCACAGGTTTATTATATAGGCAAGGCAATTGGTTACACCCAGTTGTTTACCACACATTGATTGGTTCTTCATGGTTATGGAGGCACGCTGATAAGGGTGCATCCCTACACCCTTATCTTATCTTGACCAAATGGGGCTCCACACCCTTATCTTATCTTGACCAGATGGGGCTATGCAAGGACATCTCCTCAAGATGCTGGAGATATCAGGAACATGTAGAGACATGTCCCTTTAATTATATAGGACGTAGATACCATCTTGGTATATACATATACATCAGTATGGTAGGATAGTACGGTATATACACATACTTCAGCAAATCAAACAATTACTTAGTATTTTAAACAATTATTCACAATGTCAGATAATTGCCTTGACAGGTAATTGAAGACATTGTAAGGCCTCGTGCACACGTTGAGTATTTGATGAGTTTTTTACCTCAGGATTTGTAGCCAAAACCAGGAGTGGGTGATAAATACAGAAGTAGTGAGGTGCTTCTATTATACCATTCCTCTGATTGTTCCACTCATGGTTTTGGCAACTGCGATGCCCACCAGGGTTGTGGGGTACTCGGAAACCGGTGCCGGTGGTTGCTTTGGAGGTCACAGTGGCTGTGACCCGACTCTCTGGCCCAATTGTGCAGAAAAAGAAAAGGGGAATACGTACAAGGGATAGGTTTGTGACGCCACCTGTGGTTATTCTGGTCAGGGTGACCAGCGCTGCTTTGAGACCCCTGGGGCCGATGGAACAGCAGCTTGGATGGTATCGCTCTCCACAGGCCCCAGGGTCAGTGGAAAAAGTCTATGGAGATGGTGGTGGTGTCCATGTAGCGGTGCAGGAGGGCATGGAGAATAACTGGAGGAGCCCAAGGTTGCAGCTCTTTACCTTTTACTTGGCGATCACTCAAGTCCACCTATCTGGGTGCTGTGCTCCTCCGTGGCGCAGCCTGGCCAGCTCTCAGATGATACGGAGCCACTTCTCTCCCGCCTGTGTCTTCGTGGGCAGTGTCCCATTCCAGTGACTGGATTGTTCCAGTCCTGGTTTTGTCTACAAATCCTGAGGTAAACAACCTGCACCCATATACTTACAATGGCCCTTTGTGCGAGGAAATAGCATCCTTTGCAATGCAAGGTTAGTGCGTTCAAATCGCACTGATATGACCAGTATCATTTAATGATACTGGTCCGAGTCCAATGCGAGTTTTTCTCGCATTGCACTCGCGCGATTCTTGCTTCCATGTGCCCTAAGAAGTGGAATTAATTGCATTCTGTTCAGACAATGTTCTGAGATCCTAATGCCCCAGCAGCAGCTGCCCAAGGCTGAGGGTTGGCTACGTCATTTCAGTCTGGCTACAGGCTGTATCCACTTTTCCGCTAAAATTACCATATGCAGGGTCGCATCCCCTGAGTGTAAACAGTGTTCTCAATCCCTGACAGTTAACAATTTGTTATCCAACATTCCCCAATTTCTTTCCCCGCTATCTGATATTGGGGGAGTTAGGCGACGTCTATCCACATTAGCATGTGCCTCCTAGTAAAATAGTGCCTGTTTTTCCCGCTAACATCTTTATAAATTCCTCTATATATTAATCAGATTTTCAGTTGGTCAGAAATGTCTTTGACTGATCTCCCATGGATGAATAGACCTTTGTTGTCTATTCCAAGCAATGCTTCATATTTGCCAGCAAAGTAAACGTAGGGCATCACATGCAACAATTCATTGCGCCCTTCCATATAAAATCAATATAAAAGTATAACTGGACAGAATAGGTCTTATTTTTGGGTCATACCTACGTAGAAGGCGTTTAGTACCTGTTTTATACATAATGCCAGGCGAGCACCGCTCATTGAGCCCTGATGTTCCTGGCACAGCGTCCGCAGAGCTGTAATCCCGTGTTCCTGGTGCAGGGTGATCTAGCTGTGGGTGTACTCTGGCTAATAATAGTAATTGGTGGTTGTAAAGCTCCAGTTGTGCAGATTCTGCTTAAAAATAGCAAAGAAGCACTGAAATAGCAATAATTAACAACGGGCTAATCATATGGCAGCAGGGCTGATAAAACATACTGTACCACAGCAAGTCAGCATTTAGCTAATTAGAGGAAAATATTATTGACCGGAGAACACCATTAATAGATGGACGTGTCTTACCTGGTAAACCTCCCTGTTGCAAAAGACGTTAATCGTCGACTAAAAGCTCCTCTACAAATGTTTGAGCACAGTCATTTCTCCGTTACTAAAATAAAGTACGCTGTCATATTAGTTTGGTTATCTCAATACTTTAGGGATTTGCATTACCACCCAAAATAAGCAAAAATGGTGCATTTGGATGACCCATCAATTGGTCATTCCCCGTTATCGGCCAGTTGAAGTGTGTCAGCTATCACCTGATGAATAGCAAAAGGCTTGTTTATTGGATGGTTAGATTATTGATAATGCATAGAATCATAGAAAGATAGAGTTAGAAGGGACCTCCTGGGCCATAAAAATCATCACTGTCGGCAGCGCATCATCCGGTGTAAGCAGATGATGCGCTGCTGATGGCACACTGCTATGTGGTGCAGTTGTTCTCTTCCCATCAGTAATTGTTGGTCAGTGTAAACAGGCCAGTAAACGAGCAACGATCCGATGGTATATAGTCTATAGAATATGAGTTATTGACTGGGCTCGCCCTAAAAGAGGTTGGTCATCAGAGGTAAAAAATGTCCGAAACACATAGAAGAAAACCTCGACACACAAAATGGAATTTATAGAACAAAAATTGATATCTCTTTATTGAGTAGGCTTTTTTCAACCAAAATTTGTTGATACAATTGATACAACATTAGGCCGAAATGTTGGATCAATTATGGTATTGACAAATTGTGTGCCAAGGTTTTCTTCTTTAGGCCTGTCTAAATGCACCTTTTAGTTTTCCTCTTAAAGAGGTTGTTCAGGTTTAAGAGCAAGTCTACAATCACTTTATGTGACTGCACACTTAGGAATATGACAACATGTGATGTCAGGGGCGTAACTACAACAGGTGCAGGGGTTGCGATCGCACACGGGCCCCGGAGTCTGGGGGACCCCAAAAGTCCCTTTGGTCTATAGAAAAAGACTATTGCTGTTAAAGATTTTAATAATTGGGGGCCCCGTTGGAGCACTCACATCGGGGTCCATGAGCTTCAAGTTACGACACTGTGTGATGTGAATGCTGTCCTAATTCCCTTATTGTCTGCTGTGAGCGTCCAGTTACCTGACCACATGTGTGATTTGCAAACATGAAGTCTTATGCCAACTAGACACGGTTGACTTCTTTTAACTAACTTTTTTTGAGAAAACTGGAGATTAGTCAGCATTACAAACCTAAAATGCATGAATAAATGTGGAATATATGTGCCAATTATAGAAATGGTGCAGATTTAAAGGGAAGTAGGATCAACCTTCCTAAGGCGTCTATATGGGCATGTAGGTCATAGAAAGCTGAGTAAGATGATACATTGATATCTGTGATCTGATGTCTTATTCCACAGGAATCCACATTTTTCATATTTATATATGGATCCATGGCCATCTGTTTCAAAACGGATGGACATGGATTTGAAAATTTGCTGTGTGAAAGCGGCCTAAGCTGGAGTCTGGAGATCTCTTTCTGTACAGAGAGCAGTATTGAGACCTTATATGATATGGCGCCCATGTGATTGAAGGAGGAGGTGTTTGTTCTAGGAGCACAGATGCTCACTGCAGAGGGAGGGAGGAAAGCTTCTCAACAAGGCATTACGTATTGACCCCTCTGGGAGGGGTGACCGGTAAGCAGCAGTAAATGAATAACTTATATATATATTCCATACATTATACAGCATATAACAGGCAGCTCAACATTATAGTCTAAGTGCAGGACCATACAAAAAAAAGATTTTCTCCCCGGAGTTCCCGTTTAAGGTGCTTGTAGACTGAGGAGGACACATACACAAATTTTAATTCTCTACCGATAGTATTGTATGTAGTGTTAAGGCTATGTGCACACAGAGGTGTTTTTTTTCAGATGGATTTCACCGCAGAGGCGGACATATCATTGGAGCAACCTGTGCAGCTGCACAGGGTCCCAAGAGGTTAAGGGGCCCATTGTAACATGCAAAGCAGGTGGAATTGTATATTTTGAGGAGCTATAGGGCTGCATACGGGCCCCAAAAACCGTTCTTGAACAGGGGCCTTTTTCTGTCTGTGTCCGCCAGTGTGCCACCCTATATAGTGCATAGCAATGTCAAAATGACTTTGCCCTTCTTATGCCACATCTTTTAACCTTTTTGGTATGTGGAACACTTGAAGCAGTTACAATAAGGCCCGCTGCACACCACAGTTTTTGTCTGTTAGGTTCTGTCCGGTGTTTTGCAGGATGCACTGGATAGAACCTGACAGCACCGGACGAGCACAAACTGAGGGCATATTTGCCCTCCGATCCTGTTACAGGATTCGTTTGTACTCGTGGCTGCTGCTGTCCGCGGTGCTGAAATTTCAGCCGTCGGTACAGTGGAGCTCTCCATGGTGCTTAACATCAGCGCCGATTCTGAAATGCTGCTGCTGTCCATGGTGCTGAATGAGTGCGGTTGCACTTCAGAGCCGCCGCTCTTCAGTACCAGGCATCCGGGAAACGATCCGATTTGTTTGCCGGATCCGGGGTGATCCGGCACCCTTATACTCCCTGTTATGGGTGGTGGATCACCCTGGATCTGGGAGGATCCAGTTTTGTTAGTTTTTTGCACTGGACACAAAAAATAATGCAGACTCCGATTTTGTGTCCTGTGCAAAAAACAAACACAACTGGAGCCAGCAGGGATGCATCAAGCTCTGAGCCCTAATTGAGGTGCTATCAGCTCCAGCCGCAGGTGAGGGGTGGGGGGTCCTATCAGCCCCCGACGCAGGTGAAGAGCGGGAGGGGGGGATACTAGCAGCTCTCGACGCAGGGCTATCTCTGGCGGCAGCAGGGGAAGAGGCTGTCTTTTACCACAGCTGGCGGCGCACATCACACAGGAAGCTGCTGTGTGGTGCTGGCGCCGCCCCCTTCTGCACAGCCGCTCCCCCTGCCTACTTGCCGCCTGAGCCTAAGGGTTCACACTGTCCAATGGACGGTTCGGCCCTGGGAGCCAGCCGGAAAAGCACAAAACTGGAGGCCAAATAAGACCAATCCGGCACCATGGGGACACAAGGGGCCAAAGCCGGATCAGGTTCTGTCCGGTTCAAACAGGACAGAGCCTGAAACCACAAAACCGTGGTGTGAAGCCGGCCTAAGTGAAGTGCTCATTCTTTGGGCGGCTTTTTGACAGCATAAAGTGAAAACCACCAGTGGTGGATCCACAAAAGCTGCGAGAACCAGGGCCAAACCGCTTCAGAAAAAAGCTTTACCTTGGAAACTTGTCTGCGTCACCTGTGAGTAAAAGACAACATGTGCACACAGCCTGAACCAATGTTTTTTTTCCATTCCAGCAAGTTGGTATGTAAGGAGACTGACTTCATAAAGATACACAAACACTTAGTGGTTTATTTTAGCTGCAATTCCCAGATCTTTAGAAAGATCTGGGAGCCCATAAGGCGTACAGACCCCATGACTTTCTGGGAGGTAGGGAGTTAATAGGAAAGGTATGGGATTGGTGGGATTGGAGTGTGGCAGCAATTGGCTATAGAAAGAAGGGGGGGTGTTCTTAGGACAGGAAGAGGTGGGAGCTATGGGGACATTACAGGAGGAGGGAGGAAGTGACCCTCACTCCATTTCCGGGGATCAGAGCAGTTGCAGGTGTGGAGCAGGCTCCAGCTTACCATCATGGCGGATCTCGCAGCTTTGAGGGCACTAATCCAGGGTGCTGCAGCGGTGCATGGGGCGCAGGCAGTGCAGGAGTACGTGAGGACTGCCTGCGCTTCCCCATCGGCACCAGCCCCCTCCACCCCCTCTGCACGTGGTCGCCGATCCCGACCACCTGAGCGCTATTCCCCGGAGTCACGGGGGGGGAGGCGGGCTCGTTCAGGGAGCCCCGGTGGGGACCCTCGGCGGCAGCGTGGGGGCCCATCCACCCAGGGGCCTGCGCTGGCCGACTTGAGGAATCCGCGGCGGGGCCGCGATGATCCGGAAGTGGGCGGGGCCAGCCGGCGGTTCACTTCCGGTCCGCGGTCCGGGAGAAATAGCATGGCGGCGGCTCCCGGGCGGGCGCGACATGGGGAGAGCGCTGAGCGGCCACAAGAGGTTCTATCAACCCCCCGCAATCGGCGGGGGCAGGAGCGGCCTCCGGTACCGGAGGGGCCAGCGACGCCGAGTGGGCAGGAGATCACAGGCCGCAGTCTGCGGTCTCGGTTGGTGGCCAGGGAACGGAGTCAGTGTGTGGAGCCCCCGGAACATGGGGGCAGGAGGACTCGTTCGGCGACGGCAGCAGCGGTGGCTCCCAGGTATGATGGGGGCGGCACCCAGCGGGACACTGCAGCAGGTGCAGGGTCCAGAGCTACTACTACGGAACCTCCTGTGGGACCAGGGAGGGGTTCCCAACGCGGCCTGGCTATGGTGCAGCCCTCCTGCAGTCGGCAGGGTGGGTTTGTGACTGGGGTCCCATTGGGGGGCTCTGGTCAGAAGAGGCCAAGAGGGCAGTCAATGAACAACAGGTCACGGAGGACACAGGGTCGGTCCTCCAAGAAACAGCGGCCAGCCAGGGGGGCCATGGCCGCCACGGAGGCTAGGGGCGGCAGCAGTGGTCGGCTTGGCTCGGGGCCGGCACTTCTGGGTGGCACGGAAGACGAGAGCGAGGAGGAAGGAGGGCTTTCGGATGGATCATCGTTGAGCCAGACGCAGGAGGACTCCGTTGCGGCTGCTCCACGGCAGCCTGGTGAGAGTGTTTCTATTGTTAATACTGGTATATCAGGAATAGAAGGGAATGTCTGGGGGCTGCCGGGGACGGTGGCGTCGGGAGTGTCCGTCGGGGGGGATGTAGTTGGTCAGTTGTTAGGTGTGTTGCAAACAATATTGTCCGGCGGAGGAGGGGGTGGCCTGCCTGGTTCTCCAGTAGGAGCATGGGTGGGTCCGAGCGCGACCGCAGGGTGTAGTAGGGCGGTGTCTGCAGAGCCGCCGAATGTCGGTGTAACGGTTGAAGCATCAGCGGTGCCGGAGACGGCGGTTGATGTGTCTGGGGGAGAAAAGGAAAAGGAAAAGGAGGATGAAGTAGTGAGATTGGATGATAAGGCCAAGAGTGAGATATACGTTTGTTATGAGAGCCCGCTGGGGGCTCACCTTAAAAAAGAAGTCAGGGAAAAAATTTGGAAAGGGGAATATGTTGAAATTTTTTCGCTGCTCCCTCTGGAGAAATTTAATCTAGATAAGGTTAAGCCTAGTGACTCCAAGAAGGAGAAGGATGAGGAGGAGAAGCGGCGTTATCGGCTTATTCCGAGAACGTTTGCAAATTGGTTGCAGGCCTTTGCCATTTTAGCGAGCGTGGTGGGTGAAAAGGAACCGGTACATTGTTCCGCCCTGTTTGTTTATTTGAATGCTATAGGGGAGGCTTACAGGGTGTATGGGGGCTTGGCATGGCTACGATATGTCGAGCAGTTTAGACAGCGCAAGGCTTTGCGTCCGTCTATGAGGTGGGACCACAAGGATATTTCCTTGTGGTTGGAGCTCATGACTGCTCCGGCTCAGCCCTTTCGTGGGGGGGCCGGGGCGTCAGGTTCGGGAGCAGGCTCCTCGGCCGCATTCCGTAAAGGTTGCTGCTGGCAGTACAACGAGGGGCAGTGTAAGTTTGGAGCGTCATGCAGGTTCAAACATGAGTGTTCAGGGTGCGGAGGCACCCATAGTCTGGCACGATGTTTCAAAAGAGGCAGGGGAAAAGGTGGAGATGCGGCTGGAAAAAGGGAGGAGTCCGGTGAGAGTCGAGGCGATGGCGCCGTTTCTAAATAGATATCCGGATAGTGAAGCCGCTAGGTTGTTATGGTTTGGTTTTGAGTCAGGCTTTAGGATTCCGTCGGTTGCGGTGGGGGAAGTGTTGTGTTCTAGGAACTTGAGATCGGCCGCGGCCCATCCGGAAGTGGTTGGGGCAAAATTGGGTAAGGAGGTGGAACTGGGTCGTATGGCGGGTCCATTTCAGGACCCGCCATGTAAGAACTTGCGGGTGTCCCCATTGGGGGTGGTCCCCAAGAAGGAGCCGCACAAGTTCAGGTTGATCCACCACTTGTCTTTCCCGGAAGGTGCGTCAGTAAATGACGGTATCGCCCCAGAACTTTCGGCGGTTTGTTACGTGTCATTTGATAGAGCGGTTGCATTGGTAAGGTCTGCTGGTCCGGGGGCTTTAATGGCAAAGTCAGATGTAGAATCGGCCTTTCGTTTGTTGCCGGTTCACCCGGAGAGTCAGCATTTATTGGGTTGCATGTGGGAAGGGGGTTTTTATGTTGATCGTTGTCTGCCGATGGGTTGTTCGATTTCTTGTTCCTACTTTGAGGCTTTTAGTTCCTTTGTGGAATGGGTGGTTAGGGATGTGTCGGGTATGGATTCCATTATCCACTACCTTGACGATTTTTTCTGTGTGGGACCGGCGGGTTCCTCGGTTTGTGCTGGCTTATTGTTTACGTTGCAGAAGGTTGCGGGATGGTTTGGGATTCCGCTGGCGGCAGACAAAACGGAAGGACCGGTTACGGTCTTATGTTTTCTGGGAATTGAAATTGATTCTGTAGCGGGGGAATGCCTTTTACCTATGAACAAACTTGAGGATTTGAGGCAATCAGTGTCAAATATGTGCAAGGCCAGGAAGGTGAGGCTGAAAGAGGTCCAGTCATTGTTGGGGAAGCTTAATTTTGCGTGCAGAATTTTGCCAATGGGCCGTGTTTTTGCTAGGCGGTTAGCAGTTGCGATGTCAGGTAAATCATGCCCTTCGCATTTTGTGCGGATTACTAGGAAAATTAAGGAGGACTTGCGTGTTTGGGATGTTTTCTTGCAGGAGTACAATGGCCGCACGCTATGGCCACAGAAAGTAGTGCCGAATAGCGTCTTGCAGCTGTTCACGGATGCAGCGGGCTCTTTGGGTTTTGGTGCCTTTTTTCAGGGACATTGGTGTTCAGGGACTTGGCCAGCTGTATGGACAGAACAGGGATTGACACGTAATTTGGCGCTGTTGGAGCTGTTTCCCATTGTGGTTGCGGTGGAATTATGGGGGCAGGAATTTTCGGACAGAAAAGTGTGTTTCCATTGTGATAATATGTCAGTTGTTTACGCAATTAATTCATTGTCAGCCAAATCGCCGCCTGTGGTGGACTATCTGCGGCATTTAGTATTGCGGTGTTTGCAATGGAACATTCAAGTGATAGCGAAGCATGTTCCAGGTGTTTACAATGAGGTGGCTGACTCGCTTTCACGGTTTCAGTTTTGCAGGTTTCGGGAGCTGGTGCAGTGGGCGGACGAGAAAGGATTGCAGTGTCCGGAAGGTTTATGGAGTCTGGTGACGTCGTAAGGCAGTTGATTCGCAGATCGGTGACCGAGGCCACTTGGTGCCGATACGGTAGAGTGTGGCGAGAATGGGAGGAATTTACTGATATGCCGCAGGAGGATGGCGGCAGGGATGTTTTGCAGGCATTGCTTAGGTTTATAGGTAATGATTTTGTGGTAGGGCGGGCTGCATCTATGGTGTCTCAAAGGGTGGCAGCGTTGGCTTTTCGTTTTAAGTTGCTAGGGCAACATGACGTGACTAAGGATTTCATGGTACATCAGGCGTTGAGAGGTTTTCGGAGGGGGGCACGTCGGAGGGATGCTCGAAGACCAATTTCGGTGTTAGTTCTAGAGAGGCTTGTGACTTGTGTGCTTACAGTTTGTCGGTCTGACTATGAGGGAGCTTTGTTTTCAGCGGCATTTGTGTTAGCCTTTTTTGGGGCCTTCCGTATTGGAGAGCTGGTGAGCCCTTCCAGAATCAGGGCGGGTGGTTTGGCTTTGAATGATGTAGCAGTTGTGGAAGAGCGGGTAGAGTGTCTGTTGCGATGTTCGAAAGTGGATCAAGAGGGACGAGGCCGGTTGGTAGTGGTCTATGCCCTTGCTGGGAGTAAGGTGTGTCCCGTAACTGTGTTACGGCGTTTTTTGACGTTCAGGGGCGGTTGCCCGGGGCCATTATTGCGACATCATGATGGTTCCTTTTTGTCTAAATTTCAGTTTGGGGCTCTGTTGAAGGAGTGTTTACAAAAAATTGGTGAGAGGTCGGAAGAATACGGCACGCATTCCTTTCGTATCGGGGCGGCCACGGAGGCTTCACGATGGGGGTTGGGAGATGATATTGTGAGAAGGATTGGGAGGTGGGAATCCTCCCGTTTTCGCTCTTATGTCCGGCCTCATTTGTTGGAATAACAATGCAGTGGTTGGCGGGTTCCCCTTCCCCCCCCCACCCCCCCCCAGGCATCGTTAAAAAAAAAAAAAAAAAAAGGGGGGGGGCGGTGCGGGGGGGGGGGGGGGGGGGGGAACCATACGACTAAGATTATGGTTTATTGGTTCTGTTCTGGTTTGTGATGGTGACATTTAAATTTGTTTGTATTTCTGCTTATTAGGCCCCTGCTTGATATGGATCCTTGGACATTCGTACGTTTTTTGGGGGGCCCGTCGAGCGGATGTTCGCCCGGATGGTCGTCAGTTGGGTCTGGACAGTTCTGTGGCGACTGTGAAGTGGTTGGGTATTCGGGGTATGACCTGGGGGAGGGTATTGCCGGAATTTGAGTACTTTTGTTCAGTTAATCGACCACCGGATGTGTTGGTTCTCCATGTTGGGGGGAATGACTTGGGGGTGAGGGCGTCTCGAGAACTGATCAGGGACATAAAGTGTGACTTATTACGACTGTGGTGTTTTCATCCTGGGTTGATCGTGGTGTGGTCTGATATGGTTCCGCGTGGGAGATGGAAGTTTGCGAGGTCTATAGACAAACTGAACAAGGCTCGAGTGAAGGTAAACAAGGTGGTGGCTACGTTTGTGGCACGAAATGGAGGAATTGTAGTACGGCACCGGGAATTGGAGTCGTCATCAAGGGAATACTTGAGGGCAGATCGGGTGCACTTGAATGAGATTGGGACGGATATATGGGCGTTAAATTTGAGAGAAGGTGTGGAAAAGGCATTAGGTGTGTGGCGGGTCCAGGCCAGGTAAGGGGTCACCTGACCTGTCCTGTGGCGGGGGTAGGTCTGGTCCAGAGGCATTGAAGCTTCGATGTTAATCGGGAGGTGAGCCACTTTTAAGATATAGTGGCTCCGGTTATAAGTACCTGGCAGGCACGGGGTTCTGCCAGGCTGGGGTATTGTCTATCTGTAGCAATACCTTTTTCCTGGGGCCGGTGTGTTGCGGCCAGGGACAAAGAGTTAAAGGGGAGGACTTCTGGACCGGATCTATCCAGGTGTGAGAGGTGGAGTGCCTATTGTTATGTTGGGACGCCCGTTGGACGGTGTACCCGTTGGTTTATTATTAGTATGTAAAACAATAGGCAATAAAGGCTGCTGTGGCCAAATTATTAACCAAGTCACTAGCAGTTGTGTCGTTATTTAAGGTTCGGTGGGGTTAATGTTTACAATAAGGTAAGTCTATTAACGACTGAAAAATCCTCCCTTGAATGTCAAGAAAGATCTGGGAGCCCATAAGGCGTACAGACCCCATGACTTTCTGGGAGGTAGGGAGTTAATAGGAAAGGTATGGGATTGGTGGGATTGGAGTGTGGCAGCAATTGGCTATAGAAAGAAGGGGGGGTGTTCTTAGGACAGGAAGAGGTGGGAGCTATGGGGACATTACAGGAGGAGGGAGGAAGTGACCCTCACTCCATTTCCGGGGATCAGAGCAGTTCCCGCCCACCCGCCCTGATTGTATGTAAGTTGCAAGTTATGTGGATCAGGATTGATGGTCTGTTTGGGATGGTTGTTGATGTGTATTTGTCACGGCAGCGGGGGTAGGTCTGGTCCAGAGGCATTGAAGCTTCGATGTTAATCGGGAGGTGAGCCACTTTTAAGATATAGTGGCTCCGGTTATAAGTACCTGGCAGGCACGGGGTTCTGCCAGGCTGGGGTATTGTCTATCTGTAGCAATACCTTTTTCCTGGGGCCGGTGTGTTGCGGCCAGGGACAAAGAGTTAAAGGGGAGGACTTCTGGACCGGATCTATCCAGGTGTGAGAGGTGGAGTGCCTATTGTTATGTTGGGACGCCCGTTGGACGGTGTACCCGTTGGTTTATTATTAGTATGTAAAACAATAGGCAATAAAGGCTGCTGTGGCCAAATTATTAACCAAGTCACTAGCAGTTGTGTCGTTATTTAAGGTTCGGTGGGGTTAATGTTTACAATAAGGTAAGTCTATTAACGACTGAAAAATCCTCCCTTGAATGTCATGTTTCTCCAGTACACCATGTTCCTGTAAGAATTTCTGTCTATACATTGGTGATTAATTGATACTCCACCGTCCAGAAATATTCCATAGCTGCTGTGCCATCATCAAATCCCCGTGCTCTATATTCTTTGGGGCAGTAGGCGTTATGTTTGTGCTTCTGGTCCTACTAAAATCATAATAGCTGAGTCTTTTTTTTTCCAAAATGTATATGAATATTCCAAGTGCATATATAAATAGTGTCTTTGTCACCCAGCGTTCCCTGAAACAGATACAAGAAACTGCTGGATATATTTCAATCTGTTACTAATTTCGCATAGTTCAGTTTTTTAATACTTTGTATCTTAATTCCTTATTTTTTTTTCAAGATCTCTGTTTGCTGTCAGTGAATGAGGACCTTGTTAAGCTGCCTTCACACTTGCGTTTGGAGCACAGGACACAAAATGCGGCCAAACGCTTGCGCACATGCGTTCCTATGTTTAACATGGGAACGCATGTGCCTGCGTATGGCTGCGTTTGGACGCATTTGCGTACGGATTGCCATAATTTATGTGCCCTCCGACCGCACTCCAAACGTAGCATGCAGCATTTTTTGTGCGTTCGCGGGCGCTTGTTTTATCCACAAGCGCACAAAAAATGCATGGATCTCAATGGATCCGCAGTGTCCTCCGCATGACAGCGCAGGAGAACGCTGCGGATCTCATTGAAATCTCTCCCGGTGGCCGCCGGGAGATCATGCAGAGCCACAGCTGATCTCCCGCTGGTGTCAGCGGGGAGAAACAGCTTATCTGACAGCTGTTTAAATCTCCCGCGCTAACACAGAATAGGTGATGTCGGTGCGGGAGATTTGAAGCAGTGATCAGCTGTTTCATATCTCCTGCACTGATATCACCGTATCTCCTCCTCCCCGCCGCCCCCAGAGACAGCTGATTGGCTGCTCGGGCACAATACTTATGTGAACGCATGCAGAGATTCTCCGCTGCGTTCACATAAGTATGTGCTGCGTTGCACTGCGTTTGCGTCTGCATGCCCTGCGCATGCAGACACAAACACTAGTGTGAAAGCAGCCTTACTGCGTGAAAAAATAGAATAGATTTCAATGGGGATGGATCTGTCCCGGGGGGCGGATCCGGCCGGATTCACACTGTACATGCCCAGAGAGCATTTTCAGCCACTCCCAATAGGTCCCAGATCAGACAGATCAGGCCAAAAACGGATGCAACCAAATGCAACTGCACCGGTATTTAGCCTGATCCAGTGTCGTATCAGGAAAAAAACTTTGGTCACATGCGTTTGCCCAAGCACGATTGGGGGCAGATGCACTCTTTTTAGGCTGCCTTCGCACTGCATAATTTCTGATCTGTGTCTATCCGTTTTAAAATGGATAGTCACGGATCAGTTTTGGCCGCCCACCTATGCCTATAGGCACGGATTGGTGCTAAGGCTTCCTTCACACTGCCTTCTTTGTGTTCCGTGTCTATCCATTTTAAAACGGATAGCCATTGATTAGTTTTGGCCTCCCGTGTATTCCTATGGGCACGAATTGGTCCTATATGGCCATCCGTTTGTGTCAGTTTTGTCACTGATCCATTTGTGTCAGTTTTTTTCATGTACCCAGAATCAGAGCCTGCTCCAGTTTTGGGCTACCTTGACAAAAACGGACAGAAACGGAGAGACATGGATCGTAGCTGTCCGCTTCAAATAACATGGGGGTCTATGGAGACGGATCCGTGGAAAAAGACTCTGTAAGATCTGTAACTGTCTGTGTGGTCCTTGAAATTCAAGTATTCACACTGATGTGCAAAAAACGCAGTGTGAAGGGGGCCTTATTTACAAGCTCAAAAATCTATATAGAAGTAGTCCTCTTAAGATGGTTACAAATATATCCAGTCTAATTACAGACAATTTCCTGCCCTGATTATTTGTTACATTAGTTGGATATTTTTGCAGGATTGCAGATTGTGGTCAGGGTAAAAGAGTGTGCATTGAATTGTTTGCTACGTTTTGTAGCTCTCGCAGTCATTGACTATAGTGGAAAAACGCATGGCCACAATGTACACCAAAACACACAAAAAAATCATGCGTTTTGTGGTGCGTTTTCCTGTCACAGGGTGCAGCTTTGCAGAAAATTTCTGCACCAAATATGCAGCTTCGGCACATAGCCTAAGAGTACATGACCATGATCAGGATACGCGGCTCTAGACGCAGCATCATACCTCTTGCAGAGACGCAGGTTTTCTGTACGGAACAGCGCGCTGTCAGTGCCCACAATCAAGATTACTGATGCAGCATATTTTCACTGTGTTCTCTCGCCGAAAACGCTGCTAATCGTGATCGTGGGCACGCACCCTAACGCATGGGAAGTAAACCTCTGTATGCATTCTGGAATGTTCCCATTTATGTGCAGCAAATAGAAGAAATAGCACAGAGTTGATTAAAAGATTGAATAACTAAACCAGGAAACGAAGGCTGTCACACCAGCAGTGAAGGAAAGTGTGAAAGTCCTTATATAGAGGATGAGGTTACTCTTTGGTGAGAAGTTCCCATTGTTCTCCAGCTCATATCCTCTAGTTCTATTATGTATTTTTATATTTACATTGGGATCAGCGTCTTCTAATTTCCTTTATGAGGCTTAATTATCCATATGTATCTAAGAACACACCTCACTTCCTCCATCAATTCCTTTACTCCCTTTCCTTCCCTTGGTTCTCATCCATTCCTTGTGTGTGCAATCCGCCCAAATCCACATGCATAGCTTAAATTTCATAAAATACCATCACCGATCTCTTCTGTGTAGTCAGATGTCTCCTTTACACTTGAATATGTGGCGCCCCTGCGGACCGGTCGCCACTAGATGGCACAGCAGCCGAGATTGGTAAATTGGTCACCCCAAACACACACCCAACACACCCCGATCCCAAGACTAGGGAATCTATGCACAGCAACAGGATGTCAGGAGGAGACAATTAGAGGGTGGGAAGTTAGGGCAGAACCCGGTTAGGGGAGGAAACAAAAGGAGACAACACCAAGTTCAGACAGAGCAATCAGCCGAGAGACACCAGAGAGTCAAGTTCAGTCAGAAGGAGAGGCGAGAACACCATCATACAGCACTGATAAGACACGAACCCGGCGGCATGTGCCACCTTGAGGCTTGTTTATGTCCCGGACTGTAGACCGTGGAGAAAGAAGGAAGGAGTCCAAGGTGTGCTCAAGTTAGCGGCGACACCGAGGGACTAGGCTGGAACCAGAGTGCCGGTTCTACTGAAGTGGCCTGGAAGCTCTATGCTCCAACCACAAACCCCGGCGGGGTGCGGGGTCTTTATGTCCCACGACCCAACCTCCAGCACAGCGAAAGGAAGGCCGCCGTATTAGGGCTAGGGGACCCGGCAAGTTGCCCACTGAAAACTCGTGGCGGTTGGACCGTAGCTAGCATGCAGACAAAGCGAAAAGGCCCATGAGAGGAACATAAAAGGGAGTGATGCAGATGAGCCGTCCTGGCTGCTTAGACCACACCAGAGCCGCCACTGTACTGACTGTGTGGTAACCATCTGCCAAGAGAGAGAGTAAACCCGGTTAAAAGTTCTATGCTGTGTGAGACTGTGATTACTGCACCTGAAGGGAGATAGACTGATTTTGTGAAAAGTCAGCGGGAGACTGCCTGATTGTATCGTGAACCCTACACCCACGACAAGCCCTGCATCACAACAGACTATTCAGTTGCCCTCAGGACCTCTCTTCCGTCCCGACTGCAGCAGCGGCTATACCGGCCGCATCTAACTGGTGGCATCACGACATTCTTTTATTCTTATTTTATTTTCATCCATTTTTCCAAAACCCTTTTTTAACTGCTCGCCCGATGAGGGGATCATGGACCGGGTCACGCCACCATGACATCCCGCAGCCCCAGATGACGATGAGAGGGCCTGGTTCCGAGTCCCCGCCAGGGGCGAGAGAAATTCAAAATGATTTGCTCTTTTGCTGTCCCTGATGAGAAAATTATACACAGCAACTTCCAAGAGCCATTAAAGGGTTATTCTCATTTCTCAGATGAGTAAATTTATAAAGTGCTTGTAAAAACAAATAACTTTGCAGTTTACTTAGTGTTAACCTCTTAAGGACCAAGCCTCATTTTTGCAACTCTGACCAGTGTCACTTTCTGAGGTTATAACTCTGGAACACTTCAGCATATCCCAATGATTCCAAGACTGATTTTTCATGACATATTGTAAATGTAGGATGATATTTTCTGCATTTCTTTGACCAAATAGAATGTTTAATGCAGTGACAGTTCAAAGCCATGACGAGTAATAGCCGTCATTGGTCATTAAGAGGTTAAAATTTGTTTTTGTGCTAATCAAATGTTTACTTTTTTAATCTATTGTTTACTGCTTATTTCTAAAGATGAGTGAATCCGCAGATGTTCAGGTTCTGAGGATCCGGCTGGACATTTTTTTAAAGTCCGGGTTTGGGATTGGAATTGATCTGAACTTGAGCTTGAAGCCCATATAAGTTTATGGAGCACTCATTTTTTAAATAAATTATATATTTAAATAATTTTAAAAAAATGAAGAGTTCTACTATATTTTTGATTGCCAGCCAAGGTAAACCAGACACTTCAAGGTGGCAGTCCATAGCTGGCTGCTTTATCTGCGCTGAGAATCAAAAATATGGGGTCCGTGTTCAAGATCCATGCTCGAGCACTAGCTGTTCGGTGTGGACCCCAAACTTTACAGTTTGGGTTTGCCCATTAATACTTAATGAATTGGCCATCACTGCTGTCCAGAGTTGTGGCTGAGGTGTGCAGTACTTACTGGCTGTTTGATGCCAAACTTGTAAGCTCCCCACTGAAACTGCCCGGCATCGCTGGAGTGTGCTGTTAGCTCCTGATTTGGCCAACGTCAGTCCCAGTACAGATGCAAAGCTGCCACATATAGCAACACAATAGTGAACAAAGTTCAGGCCAGAAAGAAGATGAAGCTACAGGCCTGGATTGTCAGTCAAGGTGGAGCACAGCTTTATGAATTCATCTCATATGTGTCTCTAAAGTTTAAAAGGAACCATGTACAGTACGTAGTCTCATTGACAGTGATGTTAGGTGTCTTGCTACTCTCTATATGTTATGAAGAAGAGGGGGCAAAGTATCCAGACGTAATATATGGGAAGGCTAGGTCTGGCAGAGCAAGAGCCACATATTTTAAGCAGTGAATAGGGATGTTTTTGGTACCCAGCAAAGCTATGTGGTTCAGAAAACTGGGCATGGAGAAATGAGATGGAGTTAGAGAATGTTCATTCTTTGGTTTTGTGAGGATCTCAGAGATTGAAACCCCACTGATCATGAAGTAATGGAATACCATCTCTTTATGATACAGAAAATGCCTTTAATGTATGAACACCCAACTTTTTAAAGGAGTTGTGCTATTTGGGCAATTTCTAGTGTATTGACTGGATATCACGTCCAAGCCCTCGCCACCTCCTGTCGAGTCCAGCTCAAAATCATTTCCTGGAACCGCTCTTTCCTTGATCACGACACAGCAAAAATATTTATCCATGCTCTCATCATTTCCCGCCTTGACTACTGCAACCTCCTGCTAACCTACCTCCCTTCTACCTCCCTTACACCCCTCCAAACTATCCTGAACTCTGCTGCCCGACTCATTCACCTGTCTTCCCGCTACTCCTTGGTCTCTCCCCTCTGTCAATCCCTCCATTGGCTCTACATCCCTCAGAGATCCCGCTTCAAAATCCTAACCCTAACGTACAAAGCCATCCATAACCTGTGCCCTCCATACATCTCTGAGATGGTCTCCCGCTACCTACCATCACGCAATCTGCGCTCCTCCCAAGAACTCCATCTCTATTCCCCTCTCATTTCCTCCTCTCACAACCGTATACAGGATTTCCCCCGTGCATCCGCAGTCCTCTGGAACTCCCTTCCCCAACACATCAGGCACTCGCCTACCCTAGGATCCTTCAAAAAACACCTGAAGACTCGCCTCTTCCGGCAGGCCTACAATCTGCAATGAGACCCAGTCCACCGCACTGTCTCACGACTCGGCACTACCCCCTCCTACTGTATCCTCTCCTGTTTCCCCCATAGACTGTGAGCCCTTGAGGACAGGGTCCCACTGCCTCCTGTCCCTGTTTGTACAGTCTACATGAATATATTGAACTTGTCCTCATCTACCCTCTTATCATCTAAAGCGCCATGGGATCTAATGGCGCTATATAAATAAATAATAATAATAATATGACATAAATGCCAGAAAGATGCTGGTCCCACTGCTGGGTCTTGCATCTAATTAGAAAATGAGGCCCCATTGCATACTATCAGGAAAGGAAAGGTGGGCACACGTGTGGCTCTCTCCAGTCATTTCTAGGGCGCACGGAGTGTTCAATGATATTTACAATTAAGGAGCAAGTTAGTCCAATCATTGATCCATATTAGACCCATCTGATATTGATAACATATCCTAAGGTCTTCTGCCGCTCTGTTATTCCTCCAGCACGCATGCGCAGTGCGGGGCTTGAAGCTAACAGAGCGGTGCGGGTGTACATACGTCACCCGAAGCCGGAAATGACGCGATTCGCTTCATAAAGCGCACACTGCAGCCCTGGCCGGAATAGGAGAGCGGGGAGGCGCACATTTGAATGTGAGTTGAGGATCACGCCTATTGAGGCGTGATATTAGGAAGAGGGAGAGCCTGCCTGGGTGACTATGAATACAGTAGTCACTAATTAACATCACTAATGAGTGAGTTTAATAACGTTTATCTACATTTTCAATAGATGCATTTAGGAGCTAAAAGGAGTGTAGGATAAGTGTGAATATGCTCTAGGGACAGCTTTTAATAGCTTATGAGGTGTTTTGGGGGTGACAGGATCCCTTTACATTGCAATTGAGTGATCAGGTGGGCATCATGTGGGCTCAGTGGTTAGCATTGTTGCTTTGTAGTGCAGGAGTCCTGGGTCCAAATCCTACTAAAGACAATATCTGCAAATCATAATAAATAAATATGTGATGATCGCCAGCATGGTGGCACAGAGCAGAATCCTAGGGGTATGTGCACATGATCAGGAGTCTAGGTGCAGCAATTTTCGCTGTGTCCTCAGAACAGTATCTTCATAAGAATAAATTGACATGCTGCGACTCGGGAACTCGCACCACGTCAGTTTATGCAGGATCTAAGTGCAATGGACACAGGATTTCTATAAAGCAGATCTACTTTGCAAAAACATGCGTCCAAAATGCTGCTAAACTGATTGTGTGCACTCACCCTAAGAATGTGTATTTTACACACAGTTAGGACTCCACATGTTGGACCCATGTACTAACTTTAAACTTGGCTCAGAAAAGAGAAAACCTTCTTAAAGCGAACCTGTCACCCCCTCCAGGCATCTAAAAATAACATAGCCACGTTCTGCAGCACTAAGGTTGCATTCTGACAAGGTGTCTATAGCATTTATGCTCCCTTGATTCATTGAAATATAGACTTTTATAAGATCTGTTTCAAACCTGAACGAAGACCGGGAGGCGGGTATTCAAGTGTCTGTCTCCCTCCTCTGTGGTGTCAGTAATCCCTCTCTGCTCTCTGTGTGCCGCCTCCAGGGCCACCTCCATGCATTACAGAGCTGAACTTTGTCAGCTCTGCTACAACATAGAGCTGCTGTTATAAGAGACCCCACAGTAGTAAATCTAGCAGGAGGACCCTGAGCAGACGAAGCACTGCCTGTTACATTAGTAGCCCTTGAGCTGAGCAGGTTTCACTTTCAGTTTCTTGTACCCAGCAGCATCGCTCCTCAGCCCCTGATCTACAGCACAAACTCAACTCTGCTGCACTGCTGACAGCTCAGCTCAAGGGCTGCTCAAGGTCCTCCTGCTAGATTTACTACTGTGGGGTCTCTTATAACAGCAGCTCTATGTTGTAGCAGAGCTGACAAAGCTCTGTAATGCATGGAGATGGCCCTGGAGGCGGCACACAGTGAGCAGAGAGGGATGACTGACACCACAGAGGAGGGAGATAGACACTTGAAAACCCGCCTCCCGGTCTTGGGTAAGGTTTGAAGCAGATCTTATAAAAGTCTATATTTCAATGAATCAAGGGAGCATAAATGTTATAGCCACCTGCTCAGACTGCAGCCTTAGTGCTGCAGAAGGTGGCTATGTTATTTCTAGATGCCTGGAGGGGGTGACAGGTTCGCTTTAAGGGAACTATTTCTGTCTTGTTTTTTTGTATGATATAATTAGCAGCGCCCTGATCTACAATGCAGTCACCGGCCTGTTGTGTCTTTATCAGGAGGTCATGTCTAGGAGGAATGATTAGCACAATGTGGATTTTGGGAACATAGTGGGTGTATTGTGTGGTGGATTCTGGAAATGATTTAAGACAAAGAGATCTGTTTGTTTCGTTGTTCTCGCACTTTCTGTTTGCTCGTGAGTCCTTTTATTCATCTTCCAGCACATCTGCAGAGAGCTCAGAACTGATGGGTCTGCTGTGCTTCATTATCCATTGTATATCATTATCCATTATCATCATCCTGATGTCAGCAGTGCGGTGTGTAATGGGGGAGATACTACAGATGTTACTGATATTATTTTCTCTAAGCTACTTATTAATACTGGACAGATTAAGGGCAAATTGTTACATCCTAGTTATCTAGCATCTAAGACCAACTTTAGTACCACCAAAACCAGCAGTCTGCAACCTGTAGCTCTGCGGCTGTATGGTCAGAGGTTGCAGACCGATAAGGCCGGCTTCACACCGCGGTACAATCAGGTCCGGGGCTGTCCGAGGTGAACCTGACAGCCCCGGACCCGATTTGCAAACAGAACCGGAGGGCATGTTTGTAGCCAGATGCTGCAGAGCGCAGCTGATGTAGCTGTCCCCTGCTGAAATGGTGTTGAACCACTTCAAAGGGGACAGCTCCCTGGTGCTGAAGTTCAGTGTAGCTCACGCTGAACTGCAGCCACCGGTGTCCGGTTCTTCCCGGATCTGGGCATTCCGGCGCCATAGACTCCCATGTTAGGGAGCGCCGGATTGCCCCGGATCCGGGAGGATCCAATTTGAAACGTTTGCAAGCAACGTTTTTGTGTCTGGGAGAAAGATCCGAATTGTCCCGGATCCTCCTAGACAGATGGAAACCGGATAGCAGATAGCTGCCATCTGGCTCCATATGGCCCCATAGGGCTTCATTAGGACAAAATCGGGTCCGAGGCTGTCAGGTTCACCCCGGACAGCCCCGGACCTGATTTGTACCGTGATGTGAAGCCAGCCTAACACAGCTTGCAAAAGCTTCCATAAAACACCACTCCAGTATTTTAGTGTTTTTTTTTCTTTTTTTTGTTTCAGCCCTGAAGTAGTTAATGCTTTAAATATAAGTCCCTGCCCCTGGTCTTATACTCACCTTCTGGTGTCTTCATCATTTCCAGTCGGTCTCCAGTGATTTGTGGCATGCCAGCAGCTCCTGTGTTTCATGGAGCACGGCGACGGTCACAAATCAATACTGCACCAAAGATAGAAGGAATGAAGCTGCAGGATTCAGGCAGGCATGTAGGAGAAAATGGGTTGCAGATGGTACTACGGTTGTTTCGCACACAGGTGTGCTTCAAGGGGTCCACTCCTAGCATAACTGTTTGCAAAACGTCCGTAGTCCCATCTGCAACCCACATTCTCCTACATGCCCGCCTGAAGGCTTGATGACATTAAGCGCCTGAAGAAATACCTTCAGTGAGTGCAGCTTCATTCCTTCTATCTTTGATGCATTATATTGGAAGTTCCTTTGGAAGCGTTGTGCACCAGAGCAGGGTTTTTTGTCTGGATCTCCAATCTATTTTGTTTATTTCCTCATTCAATCACGTGGGCATGATGTCACATAAGGTGGTAATGACATTGGTCTCCCCTCCTGCTCTCTGCACAGAAAGAGATCTCCAGACTCCCAGCTTAGTACAGGGCCGTATGTGACATCATGTCCACTTTACTCAAGGATGAATGAGGAAGTATCGGACGGCGCTGAAACTTTCTGAGAGGGAGGGGGAGAGCTGCTCATTCAAGCATGATGCATTGTCTCCTCTGGGGGTTGACTGGTAAGAAGCAGATAGTGAATAACTGATTTACATTAATTCGACATTATACAAGTGTAGCAGACAGCTCAGCATTATAGTCTAGGAGTGCAGGGACTGTACATAATGTCTTTATCTCCCTGGAGTTCCCCTTTATGGAGTACTTTTCTTTGCCGTAAATATGTAATTTTTTGACCCAGTGGAAATGCTGCGGTTCTCCTGAATTTGCTGTTGCTCTTGTTTGCTCCTGCTATTCTCTTTTTTTCTTTTTTTCCCTGTATGTAAATCTAAACTTGGTAGTTAAGGGGGCATGGTCCTCATGGAGACACAAACACAGAGAAGAGTTGAGGATTGTGCTCACATAGCGAAAAAAAATATATATATATTTAAATGCATGGAAGAGGGGGCAATATCTCAGGAATGGAGAAGTGCAGACACAATAGAAAAAACAACATCAGATTCTGGAGAAGAGCAGCATTTACACCAGGTAATAAATAGTATATATTTATGGCAAGTGACAGGTCCTTTACAATAACATGGCCCTCACAAAATAAGAATCAAGGTGTTCTACTTCAGCACTTCCCTAGGATGTCAGCTAATGTGTCTATAAGAAGTGATGGGTTTTATGAGGCAGCTTTATTGCCCTCCACATTTTGGCATCGGTCACATCTTAGGTATGGGTCGGTTCATGGCTGTTATGAGCTAGGATGAGGTGGTTTACACTGATTTATGAGAAGGATAAGTGGTAGAGTGAAATATGTGATGTCTGTACAGACAAGATACAGACTCCATACTCGAACGTTTCTGCATTCTTCTAATTCTCTGCTGATTATTTCCCTCACTACTAATTTTTCCAGTTATAGATATTTATTCTCCTACTTTCTTCTTATCTTTCGGTTGCCTATACTAAAGGGAATTTGTCAGGAGCTTTAGGTCTTGTTCAGATGAGAGTATTAGGTGGATCTGTGCTGTCCGTATTAATTTCAGATAGCGCTATGACCAATGGTATTCAATAGAGATGTTCAGATGACAATGTATTTCACATAGACCAGATGATTTTCATATTGACAGTTTTCACTTGAACAAAAGTATATCCTCTGTTGATGTGATTTATACAGATTCATTGCCAATAGGAAACTATATCTACTCCTGTACATATTATTATCTGCTAATGCATAAAAGCAGTGGATGTAAAAAAAAAACAGCCATACTGCCCTTACTCTTCTCATTTACATAATCTGTTTTACCTCACAAAAACAATCAGCTGTGATCCTGTGCTGTAATGTCTGTATACTATTTTACATCCTCCCTGGTCCAGGAGATGTGGTATGATCAGACCATGTCCCTGTACAGTCAGACACATCCATTACACAGTACATAGCAGGGACACATATAGAAGATTATCTCAGTACAGGAGATATGGTATGATCAGACCATGTTCCTGTATAGTCAGACACATCCATTGTACAGTACATAGCAGGGACACATATAAGATTATCTCAGCAGAGGAGATGTGGTATGATCAGACCATGTCCCTGTATGGTCAGACACATCCATTACACAGTACATAGCAGGGATACATATATAAGATTATCTCAGCAGAGGAGATGTGGTATGATCAGATCATATCCCTGTATGGTCAGACACATCCATTACACAGTACATAGCTGGGACACATATATAAGATTATCTCAGCACAGTAGATGTGGTATGATCAGACCATGTCCCTGTATGGTCAGACACATCCATTACACAGTACATAGCAGGGACACATATATAAGATTATCTCAGCACAGGAGATGCAGTATGATCAGACCATGTCCCTGTACAGTCAGACACATCCATTACACAGTACATAGCAGGGACACACACAAGATTATCACAGGAACACTTTTTTTAAATCTATTTTTTTAGATCTATTTATTAAAATCAACTTTAAAATTAACTTTGCTCTTGAGAAAACCCCTTTAGTGAAGCAGACAGGTGATTTTTTTCGTCCAGCCACTACACTGATTCCTCCAGCCTGTGCCAGTCATTGCACTGGTTGCATATCTGCTATAAAGTACAATATAAGGTACAAAAAAATTAAGCCCTCAGTTTAGATACAACGAAAATATAGCCAGGGCAAAACCGAAAATGAGTATAAGTAATACACAAAAGGACATAAAAAATTAGTCCAGACAAGAGTTGGATAGTATGCCCATAAAATCAAATGTTTTATTAAGATATATAAAATATAAGTACACAGTACAGCTGCTGTGAATTATTATAGTAATGTGCTACAAGATTAGCATGGGTACTCACAAGAATCTTTCCAGCTTAATCAGAGCAATATAGTTTAATTAATTGCTTGGTAAAGTCAAACCATACTATAATGTCCCTTATAAAGTGCCCTACTGCCCAATGAATATAATACCAGCATCAATAAATGTAAGCACTTTAGTGATTGATTTATGTTATGTTCATTGGGTAGTAAAACTCAGTCTTGAATATTTCTATAAATGAAGAGTCGTCAGTCACGGCCCTGTGATCTGCGGCTGTAGAAACGCCCCTATACATTGACTGACATCCAGCTCTGCACAGATGAACTGAATGACTGAAAGTCAGCAGCTCCCGGGAGGAGCAAAGTGAATTTTGCCCCTGCACTGTTAGTATGGTGTCCATGCACTTACCTAATGCTATAATCCTACAGATTAACCCCTTATTTGTAGGATAATAATGGCATTAACTAAAGTGTAAGGCTCTCCACACATTTGTTTTTATTCTGTTTTGAAGGGATCCATTTTTACTAGAGGTATCTATTAAGGCTAGGGTCAGATTAGCGTTTATTTTTTCATCCGGACCCGGTTTTGAGCATTAAAAATGCTCAAAATCGGATCCGGATCCTCAGCCCATAGGCTGCAATACAAAAAACGGATTGCACTATTTGCAATCAGGTTACCGCATTCCGGTTTTGCTGCCTGCATGAAAAATGCAGGCAGCATTTTTCGGAGCGGTTTGTAAAACGCAGCGGGGCTGCTATAATGGGCTCCTATGGGAGCCCATCTGGTAACCGGATTGCTCAGAATGTGCAATTCGGTTGCCGGATGCTTTGATCATCCCTGCTGCCACAGGGATGAACAAATGGTTAATGTTAATAATAGATGTGGGCAACATGTCTGTAGGGAGTGCCCACCCTCCCTAGAGACATACTGTCCACATAGTTAGGCATGTAAAGGGTTAATATGTGCAATTACAGTCTTGCCGGCTATTGTCGGCATTCACTATTTTCTGAATGAATCCCGGCGGCTCCTCGCTGTGGAGGAGATACAGTACGTAATGTGTGTACTGTATCTGCGCTATCCAGGGTCCTGAACGTTTTAACATTAGGTCTATGGCGGTGCGCTGCCCATAGACCTAATGTTAATGCTTTCAGAACCCATTATAGCAGCTCTGCTGCGTTTTACAAACCGCTCCGAAAAACGCCTCCCAGCTCTGTCTCCCCGCTCTCTGATACTTCCGGTACCGCTTATTAAGATCATGAATATTCACCCACAGGCCTGCAAGCAGCAGAGAGAGAGCGGGGAGACAGAGCAGGGAGGCGGGTAATGCTTTTCTTGCATCTATGATCTATCTATCGTTCTATCTATCTTATCATAGATATCATAGATGTCTATCTATCTCATGTAGCACATACATTTTTGAAGTATCAAATACGTATAAAATGCCTAAAAATGCCACTTTTGCTGTCACTTACAATGGAAACCTTTAACGTTTCCGTTGTAACAACAGCAGAGACATAATGTGAACCTAGCCTTAGACTTTAATGTTATAAAAATGATCTACTGTTTTTTAAACAGATATAAAAGTTGTTAGAAACATTTTTTGTATCTTTTGTACCTTCAAAAAACAGCAGTTAGACCAGATGACTTTTTAAGAAACGTTACGTACATTCACATGAATGGCTACTTTAGCTTAACATTTTATTTCCATTTTTATGCTTCCCAAATGGATCGTACAAATGGAAATAAATAAGGACATGTCAACACATTCTTATCCCGAGGCTGGAAACACACTATCCTACTTACATGCGAGTCTCTCGGACGAGACTCGGATCAGTGACCTTGAGCGGCCTCTCCCTCTCTGGACGGAAGTGTCAGCTGCTTGTGTTTTTTGCAGCTCCACACTCCCGTCCAGAGAGGGAGAGGCCGCTCAAGGTCACTGATCCGAGTCTCGTCCGAGAGACCCGCATGTAAGTAGGATAGTGTGTTTCCACCGTAAAGCTTAGAACCAGCCACTTTTTTTTTTATCTGTACTGAAACACGAGTTTAGAGTCTCACTTGTGAACAAAATAAAAACTTCTTAATTGCATTATAATCAATTGAGTGTGCAGTGTTTATCAGACTTATGAAACACGAGTTTAAGCAGTGGAACACCTAAAATTCCTATTTTATAAACCTAGAGTACTAATTTAATTAATGCCTATCTCTTATTCTCTCTATGTCACGTGTACAGGAGTCCCAGAAGCTGAGATATGGGGAGTTGTTTGTTAACTCTTTAGTGCTGAGCTACTTGTCCTTGTGACTACCTATAATATTCAGGGAACATGGTAGTCTTGTGGAAAGGAACTAGTAAAGGAATTATTTTTACTAGTTAACAAAATACCTGCAGCATCTGAAAAATAAGTGAATACTCCTTAGCCTGGGGTAAGAAAATTACTGTTAAACACCTTGTCACATGCCTGAATAGCTAAAAAATGTTACTGGTTTATGGCACTATAAAATACACAAGCCCAAATGTCAGCTTCCTGGAAAGGGGGATATCGGTAGTGACTGTAGGGTTTGCAGTTGCACGCAGGTTTTGGAGGCTAAGGCTGCTTTCACACTGCGTTTTATCCCCTTTCAGTTGCCCCATTGGGGCTTAAGGCCCCGTTAGACCCTTCAATGTCCCAGCTGAGGTGGTTGACAGGGTAGGGGGTACTTGGATAGTGGGATAGGCGGTTGCTTCGATGGGGGTATCACGGCTGGTCGGTTCCCGGTTCCGTGCCCTGGACCCTCAGTGGTAGGGGATGGGGGTGATGATGATGGGGGCTTTGGAAAATGGAATGGTATTGTGACGCCACCTGTGGTACCTGGTAATAGGGTTACCAGCACTGCGGCCGGCCGCTGAGGTGATGGAGATGCAGCTCTGAGTAGTACAGCTCCCTACAGGTGGAGCTTTACCTCAGGGCAGCAGGGATCGATGAGGGGAGTCATAGTTCTCACCCCTCTGATGATGCTGAGGCCTCTGGGCGCTGGAGGAAAGGAGCAGAGATACAGATTCAACTCAAACGTCACTTTACTGGTACCGGGTAGATGATACAGTACACAGTCACAGTCTGATTGAACGGGGACATAGCCACGGATTGTAAGGTGATCCTGTAGAGTCTGTCGATGGTGCCTTTTAATGGCTTTCGGGGTCTGTGTTCCTCCTTACTCTCTTTAACCGTTCTGCAGAGCTCCTACACCAGTTCACTGATCTGCTACAGTTAAGTACATTTGGTTCCTTACCGGTATGGACAGGAGTTCCCTGGGTTAATCCTCCCGCCACCGGAATTCGGTTGTTTTCCTCAAAGTGTCCTGGACCCAATATAGGACTGAGGTTGAGGTACAGTCTGTGGTTCTATGGCTCCCTTCTGTCGGTCCCACAGCTTGTCGGTTCGCTAACCAGGGATAGACCACTGATTGCCTCGGCTCCGGTATACCTGTGTCGACCCCGGATGTCCCTAGCTGGCTCCAACCAGGCCTTGTATGTCCCCTCTGGTTCCCGGATCACCTCTCTCTAAGAGGCGCCCTCCTGTCAGGACCTCTGTCAGGCACGTCCTCTCTGGCTGCCTTTCCAGCACTGTCTGACTAAAATTAGCTCAACTGTCACTCAAGTCTCTTGCTCTACTCTAAGCTCCACCACCTGGACGTACTGAATATACGGTCCCTATGCTAAAGGAACACAGGATTCTTCCTCCCCCCGTGTGACATCACTTTGTGCTTTTCCTCCAGCGCCCGCATTGTAGGCTTTGGAATTGCGCATTGTCTGAATGGCAATGCGTAATTCCAGCGTTTATAAGAGGGCCTATGGAGGAAAGCGAGCGTTAAAAAGCGCCAACAATGAACATGTTGATTCTTTTTACGCGCGCGTTTTCGGCTCCAAAAGTGCGGCCGAAAATAGGGCAGTGTCTGAACGGCAAAAGTGAATTTCCATTCATTTTGCCAGGAAACGCTGACGTAAAATAAAAACGTAAAATAACGCGAAAAAAAATCCATCGTGTGAACATAGCCTCAGTGTGCTGTCATCAAACAATCTTTTTAGACAGGAACCAATGGAAAATTATAAATATTGGGGTGTATATAGATCCTGCAGTTATGGGAGGTATTCTTAGGTCCACGATCACGAGGCGAACAACATGCAATATTTTTATATAATTATGCACTCCAAGCATCAGCCCCAAATTAATAACTGCCAACTAGATGATACTAGCCACATCATGGTTGCTATCTATGAGCAGTTAAAATCATGATAGTAAAGATGATGGTAATATCTCCTGATATCAGACGTTACCAGCAATGGGTGTCCAGTCAGCCTGTGTAAATGACTGGTGGTGGCAGGTGGTAGTTTTCTTGGGTTATTGTCTAGCTTGGCAGTAACGGTACCGAAGTGTGTTAGTGTATATATATATATCTACTATATAATTGTCTAAGACATTTTTGTGTCGGACCAAAAAAACGTGCCGTGGATATGTCACACTGTGACGTCACCACGGCGAAGCATTGGCCGCGTAGCGGCCAATGCGAGGCGTCAGCTGCGCGAGCAATGGCCGCGAGGCCATTGCGAGTCGCTAGCTTTAGTGCGAGCAATGGCCGCGAAGCGGGCATTGCGAGTCGCTGGCCGAAAATAGAACCAGAGGCTCGGCCACAAAGCTAGTGATTTCCCGGTCAGGTAGCGACTCGCTAGCCTCAGCGGGAACTCGCTAGCTTTGTGGCCGAGCCTCGCGAGTCGCTACCACAGTATATCTCCCTATACCTTCTAAGGGGATCATCATCATCATCATCATCATCATCATCATCATCATCATCATCATCATCCTACTACTACTACTACTACCCGCACAGAACCCCCCCTCAATGGCCGCACAGACCCCCCCCCCTCAATGGCCGCACAGACCCCCCCCCTCAATGGCCGCACAGACCCCCCCCCTCAATGGCCGCACAGACCCCCCCCCAATGGCAGCACAGACACCCCCCCCCCTCAATGGCCGCACAGCCCCCCCCCCCTCAATGGCCGCACAGCCCCCCCCCTCAATGGCCGCACAGCCCCCCCCCTCAATGGCCGCACAGACCCCCCCTCCCCCCTCAATGGCCGCACAGCCCCCCCCCCCCTCAATGTCCCAAAGTCAGCTGTGACCACCTGGCCTTGGACACTGGCTCCCATCACTTACCCACTGAGGACGGATCACTTCCAGCACCTCTTCACATGGCAGTGCTCTGAACTTCTGAATCGTCCTCTCCTCACTCAGACACCTGGCAGGTTCCTATCCAGCCTACTCACTCCCAGCTGCAACCCAGTGAGTCAATCAGCACATCTTCACTCACACACAGACCTGACATGTGATTAACCCCCTGTGCACCATTCAGGTTTAGCCCAGCAAAGCACTCCAAAAAGTATTGAACGCACCCCAATAAGTATTGAACGCGCCCCAAAAAGTATTGAACGCGCCCCAAAAAGTATTGAACACACCCCAATAAGTATTGAACACACCCCAATAAGTATTGAACGCGCCCCAAAAAGTATTGAACGCACCCCAATAAGTATTGAACGCGCCCCAAAAAGTATTGAACGCGCCCCAAAAAGTATTGAACACACCCCAATAAGTATTGAACGCCCCCCAAAAAGTATTGAACACGCCCCACAAAAGCATTGAACGCGCCCCAAAAAGCATTGAACGCGCCCCAATAAGTATTGAACGCACCCCAAAAAGCATTGAACGCGCCCCAATAAGTATTGCACCCCCCCCAAAAAGTATTGGACCCCCAAAAAAAGTATTGGACTCCCTCAAAAAGTAGCTATAACTACTATAATCAAATTAATGCACGTTCTAGAATCCCGATGCATTTGCATCGGGCTCACAGCTAGTATATATATATATATATATGATATTTTATGTGCCCGAACCAGTGATATATACATACAACACCCTCACTGTGAGTGCTTTAATAATTCAATAATCAGCACTTGAACTACCACAGGCTTATTTACTTATCGTCTGTCAATTGTGTAATTGTCCTGACTATAAGGGGGCAGTAGAGGGCTTTTTCTGTGACACATTGAATGTCTGTATGTGATTGTAACATTGTAAACTGGGGTTATTTTACTTTTTTTTCTCCAGGAGAAGTTTCTACAATCTACAGATGGGATCTGTTTGGTCGAAACTTTGTTCTCAAGGAGCCAGAACATTTGGGACTACAGTCAAATGTTATTAGTTATGGTCTGAAGAATAGCATGGAACTCGTTGTACGGTCACAGGGAGAATTATAAATCCACCCCCTCCTGGTTTTAGGAATGTTTGTTGTGATGTTTGTGACTAGCAGGAAATCATTTGTGTGCCTTGCGGTTGCCAGGTTTGTGAGCTCAATGCTTAGTAATGCCTGAAGGAGAGGTGGGTCGCATTGTATGGTGTTGGCTTTCCATTGTTGCCTATAATTTATTCTTCATCTCATCGTCCTATTACTGCTGGTTCCAGTTTATTTCCTGATATCTGATATGAAAAG
>JARQOC010000002.1:72422476-72438475 GCA_033576535.1 Allobates femoralis | reverse complement strand
GGTTGCCAGGTTTATGGTTCTTCCCGTAAACCTGGCAACCTGCGACTAGCGATAAAACGCGGTCGCACCGCTCATTTACACAGCGCGACGTCGCTAGCGACATCACTGATACGTCACTTTTTCGGCGATGTTGCTAGCGACGTCGCCAGGTGTGAAGGCACCATAAGAGTTGTCCACACAGTGATCTGGTATTTGTTAGTTTATCGTAGCTCTTTTACAGACCTATTCACACTAACCAAAACAAAATATATAAGAACAGAACGATTGTTCTAATGTACCATGAATACAGTTAGGAGTAATTCTCCTGTTTGTTGTGCTATCAACAAATAATCAGCCGACACGTGAAGATGTTGCTTGTTTGACCCTTCATTCTCACAAAGGCTGGTAATTGACAATGCACATTCTTACAATATGACGTCTTATCGGTAAATGAACTTTTGGGATTGAATTCACCAAAGCGATTGAACTAGAATTCTGGCATAAATTGCTTTGAAAATTTGCACCATTTTTTCACAGCGCAGTTGCACAAAAATGTACCCACTTTTGATTTTTTTTTGTTCACACCAATCTCCCCCAAGTTCTCAAAAATGGGCATCCTTATGGTAGAACAGGGCATGACAGAGGCGTAACACCATAGCTTAGTCTAATTCTTGACGCGCTGTGACATTCCTTACACCAGAAATCTTAACTCCAGTCCGTGACAGGAGTAAGATTTTTGGTGAGGCACACACGGCGGTGCATACCACTTGCCAGACACCCTGATAATAGCAGGGATGCACAACCGATAATATGGATTGGTACAATATCAGTAAGCAAATCAGAAGTGCCATTACAGGACGATATGCACCCCTATCATTATAAAAATACCAATTTGTATAGAGACAAATCTGCGATACACATGGAGCGGTCTCCACTGTCATCCTCATCCTTTGCCTCTTGATGTTGGGTTCCATATCATGGACCTGGTCTAGTACAGGAGGATATATAGGGCGGTTGGCTGTAGGTACTATTTCTATATTTACATAATTGCTTTATTGTAGAGTATATGTGTACACACAGTATTGAGTGTGCCCTTCGTAGTGCACCTATTCTTCTATGTATATTTTGGGTTTGTTTTGATATTTATTTCTCACCCTCCATCTCCATTGACTATCTATTGTATGCTTGTTTTCAGGTTCTCATGGTTTTTTGGGTGTACTTATAGACAATTATAATTTTTATCCAATCAATTTGGGGGTATTTGAGGTTGTGTATACCTATTGGGATTGCTTTATTATTAGCACCAACAGGGATGTCAGAGTAATAGACAATTCTGGCTTTTAACTGATTTTTAATTTACACATTATTCTTGTATCATTATCGTATTGTATAGATAAGTGTGCATATCATTCTGTAATTTAATGATGTACTTGTCAGATGCTTCTGTTTCATTGAGAAATGTGCATCTCTTTATGAATCAATGTTTTATGACGCATATAAGCCCCCATCAATTAGTCACGAACATCACCGGTCTTGATGAATTGAAGAAGCCCCAGTCTACAGTGTCTAAAGCCTTGAGTTGTCTTATATACTATGATGGAAAATATATCTGCAGTTCCTAAATCTTCCCATTTAATCTTAGAAATATAAAGGTTAGGTCATGATAAAATTATGATGCCTGAGAGACCAGTGATTTCATGGAGACGTCTCATTACATACAGTGTATCCAGCATCTAACGTTTTATTCTCGTTGTCATTGTGCTTATATCTATCAAGTCTATCAAGGGAAAACAATGCTCATAATGGGAGTGAGATCCAGATTAGGCATACATTACTTTTACTGTGAAAGAAGTCCTAAAGAGCAATGACACCATGAGAGGACAATATTTCTTACAATTTCAGGGAATGTATACAACATTAATCTCATTAATCAGATATAGCGTGGTAAAAGAATAATAGGGGAAATTCTAATTTGTTCCGTAAAACTGTTCTTAAGACACTATCCACCATGTGCTCTTCATATGGTTAACATTCATCATTGGAGGACAAGTAAAAGACAAGAGCAGTAGAAGATTTAGCAGGTGTTTCACTTTTTATTGCATTTTTTTCATATTTCACGCATCTAGTAATATTTTTACATCCCAGGTAACCCTTATAAAGAACTATCAAGAGAATCTGATTGTACGACTTTTAACAGGTATGAGAATGAAACAGTGCAGACAATGAGAAGACAATGGTAGTTGAATTAACAAAGGTTTATTCATTTAACACAGACAAAGATAAGATGCCTTCGGAATGAGGTCAAGGAGTAGTGAAATTAATGGCAAAGAATCAGATTATTAATCAAGTCAAATACAGCAGTTCAGACATATAGGATGTATATACAATGCAATTTACATACTATAGTTCCATATTAATCAGAAAGTTTTAGTCTCAACATCTTAACCCAGGAAATGTCATTGGTGCTACTGTAACCGTCACTGTTGTCATCCTTTAGGCTAAACATAATTTCACATGGGTGACAGTACAACCCACTTGGCTGCAAGTCCCAATTGGTGAGTTACTCTGCACGCTGACTGCCTTTACCCTCTGAAGCATAGCCTCAGTCCCCGTTTGGTACCGTACGTTCATGGAAGAAGCGATGGCTCACACAGGCGGTCCTCCACTACAGTCTGGTTGTCTCTCCCCCTCTTTAAGCTCTGGCTCCAATGGGTTGGATCTTCTATGGGATCTGGTCTTGGGTCTGTTCTTGAAACTGGTCTCAGGTTTTCTTTTGGAACTGGTCTTAGATCTTCTCTGACATCTGGCCATGAATCCTCTATGGGATCTGGGGCTTTAAGTCCACTCTACTGCTCACATGACCATCCTGCTACAGGTTTAAGCACTGACTCCCTCCTCTTCTTGGCCCATCTGAGCTTTTATATTTAGTGACAGCGCCACAACTGTCACCTGAACCAGCATCCCTTTCAATCTCTTCCCAGAGGAAACATGCACTTCACTCTTAAGTTCCTGTTTGACCTCTCAATGTCATTCCTGACCAGCAAATGGCGATGCTTGCTTACAGACATTGTGAGGTATTAACTGAGTGCGTCTTTTGATTTTTCAACATCCTTGCATAACTACGCAACTTATTTCTGCTGACAAAAGAATCTAAAGATTAAGTCTATAAAGGTAGCAAAAAACCCTAAAACTATCAGTCATCACATTCATACTTTTAGGAGTGAAAGGAGTGAACACATAGAATAGGCCCCCACAAGCAGGGGTTATAGATCAATAAAACTTGTATAATGGACATATCTGGCACTTTTATTGGCTGTAAGACTGGACTGGGTGACACAACAACATCATTTTCTTGATAGATTCCCCTGAACACATTGTACACGGAACCGGTTAGATTATTCCCAGAAATCATCTTTATTGGATAGCGCTACATTTGGAAGAGCTCTGGATTTTTATTGAGTTATCTGTTTGTACAGAGAGAAGAACAAAAAACAAACCTTGAAATTCATTTGATAGAATTTCTCTTTTCTATGGGTTAAATATTTGGTATAAGGAATATAAAATCAATGTATTAAAAATACATGCTTTATATACATATTAAACAGGGTATGTTTTCCCCTACAGTAGGGTCCCTATACAGCCATTGATCGTAATGCCAGTGCAGCTCCACAATTCACACATTACTATGTGCTGGCATCTATCAACGATTTCAGTGAATGCCCTTATTTCTGTATGCTGCATGCAGTCTCTGGAGCCCCTGCTGTTGTTCGGCAGCAAAAGCTTTGAGAAAACTACATTTTCCTGTATAAAACAACAGTTTGTCTTGCAGGGAATTCTGCAAAACAATTCTTATGTGAAATCATTGGAGCTTTCTGAAGCTCGGGGTCCTGAGGTGTTGCCCAATTAACCATCTCCCATTAAACCATTAGCATTGTAAGATACTTGATAATTAAAGAAGACTTGTCAGTTGCCATAAATATGCAAATATTTTTACCGCTCTTCTGAATCTGGTGTTATTTTCTTGTTCTTGCACCGTTCCGTTCCCGAGATATGTCCCCTCTATCATGTTTGTAAATATACACTTGATAGCCAAGGGGGTTGGCTCCTCAAGTTTTCCCTGTGGGTGTCTTCTTGAGGACCACCCCCTTTAGCTAACACAAGTAACTTTTTTTACAAGGAAAAAGTAGCCTATCTTTGATAGAGAAAAGCAGGAAACTGAGACCATTCGTGTGTGTGGGGGGCTTTCATACATGGAGGGAATTAGGTGTTTCGGTGAACAAAACATTGACATCTCAGTTCCATTGACGGGAAACTCACTAGATCTCAGTCCCATTGACAACCTGTGGTGAATGCTCGAAAAGCGGGTGGACATCCAAACACACAAACTGTGATTAAACGTATAAGCGCTGATTAGACAAGAATAAGTTGTGATTAGTCAGGATTTGGACAGAAGCTGAAATCCAGCATGTCAGGGGAAGGGCTGACGTCTTGGAAAATAAGGATCAACTCTGTAAACATTAAGTCATTCATAAATTTGAAGTTTTTATCAGTAAATGTTTAAAAACGTATGAAATGCTATTAATTGTATTTCAGTAATCATAGACTAAAAGATCAAGAAACATAAGAGGCAGCAAATTTTGTGAAAAACAACATTTATCTCGGATTCAAACTTTTGGCCTTGATTCTTATATATAAATACTGTAAGATTTTGTAAATTTGAAGCTCAATAATGAGAACTTTCAAAGGATTTTATCAGACACTCCCACGGGATAGGGGATAACTTTACAATGTCGGGAGGTCTTACAACCATAGCTCTCATCAGTCCTGAGAATTGGGACTCTAAAGATCCCCAGCTGAATGGAGCGGAGTTCAATCATTTGCAGTCTAGATCCATTCAATGGGAGCGACGGAGATTGAAGAGCTCAGTACTGGGCTGATCTTTGGCTCTCCTACTTGAGTGAATGAAGAGGCAGTGCGCATGGATTAGTGCGCATGGATTTTGCTCTGAAGAGTTCTCCAGATCGGTTGGGGTCATGATGGCTGGGACCCCAGTGATCTCACAGTTATCCCCTATCCTTTCAATTGCAGACAATGTTCAAACTAGTGAACACTTCTTTTATTGTTTTCTTAAACAAAGCTTTCTTGTTCTCCTACATGTTTGTCTTTTGCTGGTTTCGCCCCATTAATCTTTATGCTAAGTCCCAAATTTGGTGACGCAAAGGCGACCTCGCCACTTAGCAGCTATTTTTTGATAGTTGGGTCCCGCTGGCTAGCATGCATCGGTGTGTTTGACATGGACAACGACCAACGACCTCAATACTACATGTCTGAGAAACAGGGTCCCAATGACCTCCGTATCATTCCGGATCGTTGTTGCGTCGCTGGTGAGATCTGACTATTTGACACCTTACCAGCGATCCCGACAGCGACGCACCAGCGATCCCTACTAGGTCGTATCACTGTCGGGATTGCTGGTGTGTCGCCAAGTGTGACGGCACCCTTCACGCTTCAATTTTCAGAACGATATTGTTAGCGATCACATGCACGCACGATTGCTAACAATATCGTTCAGATCGCTGGTGAGCTGTCACACAGACAGACTCACCAGCGATCAATTGACCAGAAACATAGTGGAAACGATTTAAATATCGTTTCCACGATGTCTTGCTCCCGCTGCCACAAATCTGCGATCAAACAATCAAGCGATTTTACACGCAGCGACGCACAAACGATATCGCTTAAGCGATCAAAAAAGCAGATCTCTCAAGCGATATCGTTCTGAAAATTGAAGCGTGTGACGGCGCCCTTAGAGTTTCTTGTTCTTAAAGGGATTGTCCATTACTAAGAAAACCTCTTCTTATTCCCATGTTTGCCCCAATCAAACTAAAAAAGTGTATTCTCACCTCCCATGCCAGCGCGGTTCCAGCTGACTCAACTTCCAACCACCGCAGGCTTCTCTTCTCTCTTCGAACATATAAGTAATCAATAGGACGTGTATGGCAGTCGCAGTTTTCAATTCCTGTTGATTACGTATTCGTGCAAAGGCGGGGAGAGAAAAGCCAATGGTGATTGGGCATGGGGCTCTCTTGATGTTACTACCTTATGTGATTCCCAGGAATGCGAGTGCTGACACTTCTGGAACAGGCATTGCACAGGCATTGCAGGTGAGTATAAGCTTTTTTTTTTTTTGAACCATCATTTTTATTGGGTTTTAATCATATAAACAATTGTACCAAATTCAATAAACATACCATACAATTAGACCATCAATGCAAGAAAGCTGCACAGTCATTACATTACAGGTATAAACGTTCATCTTTGACATTAAATATACCCTAAATCCCTCCCTCCCTCAATCCCAAAGATAAGTCATCTTCAAGAGTTAACAAATATCAGTATGAATAAAGGAACCTTTTAACTTATTATTGGCAGTATACCTAGAATTATTGCATCTCCTATACCTAGCATCTCAACCTACCTAATGTGCCTTCTAGTTCTTCCAATGCATACCACGTTGATGATCGGAAGGGTAACATGAAGTTTTGTATTTCTACATCTGTGAATTCGTTTTCAATAAAGCGTCTCCATTTGATAAAGAATTTTTTGGCTAGTTTGCTTGGATTGCGGAGCGTGTCAAGAGATTCGAGTGTCAGTGTGTGGCGTAGCGTCATTTTTACTTGAGACAAATCCGGGGGTCTGTCATTGAGCCAGTATTGTAGCAGGAGTCTCTTTGCTACCAACGCAATGTAATGCCATAGAATGTGTGGTTGTCCTCTAGGATTGGATAGTGGGTGAAAGTGAAAAAGCCAACGTATCGGATCTAGCTCCCCTGTATCTCCACAAAACCCTCTAGCCCATGCATTCACTACTCTCCAGTATTTCTGGGACTCTGGGCAGGACCACAGACCATGTTCCAGATCAGTCATGGGTGACTTACATTTTGGGCAATGAACCCATCTCTCTTGATTGGCCTTAGAGGGGGGTATATTGAAGCCCTGAATGGTTCCGTGCATGATCCGGAATTGTGAATCTTTCCATCTCTCATTGATAACATATTTCCTTACCATGCCCCTCCCTTCAAGAATCTTCTGCGGAAGTTCCGGGTCTGTGAAGTGTTTACGCCATTTGTTGAAAGACCCTCTCATTCTCTGTGTTCTCAGAACCTGTTTTAATCTGGTGTACAATGAAGTGATGGATACCTCAGCTTCATTTATGGATATCAGTTCAGACCACAAAGAATTCTCTACTTCCCCAGAGATGTCTCGCAGATGTGATAGTAGATAATATCTCAATTGACGATATTGTATAGCATGGAATTGGGGTAAATTATAGGTAGTCAAGACCTCCAACTCGGTCATCCACCTTTTTTCTTCTAGATTCATGAGATCTTCCAACGTATTAATTCCCTTCTCTCTCCATATTTGAAATAAAGAGTTTTCACGTCCTAAAGGGAAAGACGGGCATCTCCAGGGGTTAAGTAACTTCGAGATCCTCCATGCTAACCTAAGTTTTTTCCTAACCTCCTTCCATGTAATTATAGTATCTTTATATATCACCGTATTTTTCAAAGTGGGGGGCAGACACGCCAACGGCGAGTGTAATAAGGCTGCTAGATCCCATGGTTTGGCCCACTCTCCCTCCAAAGTTACATCTGAGAATTTATTAGTGTTTCTGATCCAATCAAGGACATTACGTAGTATACACGCTAAATTATATCCCCTAACATCTGGGAGCTGTAATCCTCCCTCCTGTTTGGATTGGATCAAGGTTGTGTATGCTAATCGGGGTCTCCTTCCTCCCCACAAGAATTTAGAAAAAGCTTTATTCAATCTCTTTATGTCAATATGTCTCAACAGCATGGGGATAGTTTGAAGGGGGTACAGTAATCTTGCGAAGCTAACCATTTTCAACAAGTGGCAGCGTCCCATCAGAGAGAGTGGCAATCTCACCCAGCCTGATAATTCTTGTTCTATCCGCTGAATGATCGAGTATAAGCTTTTTTATTTTAATGCTTGCAAACATGAGGAATGAGAAGGGGTTGTCCAAGTAGTTGACAACCCCTTTAACAACTTAACTAAAATAAATTATAGCAGAGTTATCTTTTCATTCCATATATTATATACGGTAATTCTATTGTTGGGGACCAAATTCAGAGGTGTATCTGTACTATGTGTAGACTTTGCACTTTCATCCGAGTTGTGCAGCCCAGGGGGAGCCCCAAAACCTTCTTTTGGCCTTTATGTTAAGAATATTACTATTAAAGATCCATGTTAATTATGGACCTGTTGGAGATTTTTCATTGGGGTCCAAAAGCTTCAAGTTACACCACTGACCAGATTGTATGAAGTGTGTATATTTTCTCTGTTTGAGTGTTTCTTTCCATACTCCAAGGCATGTTTAGATGAAATTGCAGGCAATTAAGTTGGCTTGTGTGTGAACATACTGTAATTGGTTTGATCTGTGGGATCTTCATTGACTCTTATGGTGGGTTTACACACACCAATTTATCTATTCAATATCTGAACAGATCTCTGGTTGCAGTGAAATCATGGATACATTGCTCCATGTTGTACACAGCCACAAAATGGAACTATGTGACCATGATTTCACTGCAACCAGAGATTGGTTCAGATATTGAACAGATAAATTGGTGTGTGTAAACCCACCATAAGAATGTTGCTCGGTCCTTTGTCCCTGTAGAAGTCTGGCCCTGAATATGTGGACATGCTTTATTATAGTGTATAGGGGATGTCAAAACAGTCAAGGGCATGCAATTGGGGATAAAACACACAGTTTCTGCAAATGTTGTGCGTTTTAATCCGATCATGTGATGACAGATCTACTTTAAGGTAGTTATGAACATGGTGAGAACATTATTGAGTTTAGGGGCCTTTCACACTTGCGGCTTTTTCCTTATTTGGAAGATCGGGAGAAAACCTGATTCTTACAGGATTCATTTTTTTTGCCCATTCTCTTTAATGATTTCAGGAAAAAACATGAAGCAACAAGATTCTACCTGAAAAAATTAAAGTGAATGTGCAAAATACTGTACGAATCAGGTTTTTTCCTTATCTTTCAAATCAGGAAAAAACCGCAAGTGTGAAAGGCCCCTTACTTTGGGGTATGGTTTTACCTAAATATTTTTCCTTAAAGGTGCTGTCTGATCTTGTGGTGAAAGTTTGCAGTCACCCCATGAGACTGCAGAGTTCTGAATCTTTACAGTGCGCACACCGCACTGCGCTGTCAAGAGTTCACCAATATGATGATAGCAAATGGTTGCATGACCACAAGTATGAGATTTACATACACATGAGCATGGGCCAACTAGATTGGCTTGGCTGTGCACTTTTAGTTGGAATGTGGCAAAAGTATGTAAATCACATACTTATGGTCACATGACCAGGAGCTCTCGCTTCCATTACTGGACTATCCTGACAGTGTATGGTGTGCGCACTGTAAGTATTCAGAAGTCTGCAGTCACATGCAATGATTGCAGACTTTCACCACAAGACCAGACAACACTTCAAATGTTTACATGCTGTTGGCTTTTGCTGATTTGGATAATTATTTGTTTGATGTTATAATGTCATAACCATTGTGTGCTGTTTACAGTCTCGGTACTTTATCATTAATAGAAGACATTCTCTCTTTTTCCATAGGTTACACTACAGGAGACCTCCAGTCCTCCAATACATAACATTTCAGAACCTGGAGAGGAAAAGGAAGAAGAATTAATTCCTAATTCTAAAGTACTTGACAGTGAGAAACAATCCAGGGAGAACTTTTTTCATTTTATAGGGAACCTTTTTCATTTCTCACCAAAATCATCTCTGGGAAATTTGAAACAGGATAGTGTTGTCCAAGATCCCTGCATGGAACATGAAGAAGCACAAGTTAAAAATAACCTGGATAAAGAGGACTTATATCAGGAGCAAACACAAGATGATCATAGAGGAACAGAAGAGGATTCAGAGCAAAACACGGCACGAGAGCAAGAAGACTCTGGAGACGCTGAAGGGGAAACGCCTAAAGAAGTATTAGAAAACGTTGAAGATGCCGTCATTGACACTCCAAAGTAAGTAGCGGGCAATTACAAGGCGATATAGGTGTATAGCTATAGAGGAGTCACTGATAGCAGTCATACCCAGGCTCTGGGGCCTGAGGGGGCTCAAGGGTCCTTTACCACATAGGAAACAGTATTGGATATGTCAGATAGTAAGTGGGGTGGGGGGGTGCTCTGTTTTATTGGGAAGTGTAACATTACATTTCCGGTGGCTTGACTTAGGTATATCCATGATATGGATAATTAGTCTTTTTTCTTTTAATTGGATCTTGTTTTAGTTTTCTGGTAATATATTTTTTTAAGAGACAACCCCTTTATGACCAATCCACTACACAGGTGATATCGTATTGATCTGTAGAGGTCTGAACGCCTGGCTCTGCATCAATCGATGAAGCGGGGCATTCTTATCCCCATTAGAATGGATCAGCATTTTCATTTGGGCTGCTGACAATAGAAGGAACTGCTGCCGGGCATCCGACCCTCATTTCCATATTGTAATGGGGGAATATTGCCTTGTCGACAATTAAAATTCACTTCTATTGCGAGAAACTGAACATGTTGTTGTCATGTGCAAATCGCCTACGTGTGGTTGTGTGACTGCGGGGATCACACGGGGGAATACCGGCAAGACCACATGTTGTCACATTTCGGCAGTCTGCAGTCACATATATTGACACCCGGACTACCCGTTTAGAACTTTGTCATAATGTGAATAAATTTAATTTAGTCTTTGTTAATTCTTTGCCATTTCCAATATCTTTGTTTGCTGAGTATAAATGGGAAGATTCAGATGCTGTAAATCTCTACATACGGTTTGGACGATACCATTCTCTTGGCCATTTCAGACAAGTAAAATCCATGTACCGTACTTCAGGGATCTGTGGCATTAATTGTGCAAACAGAACCATAGAGACCCTATTAGTTATTTTGGGGGTGCAGCTGGCTTCTATATTTTTGCATACATAGAGAACTTTTTCTTCCATTCTAAAAAAATACGGGTCAGGAATCCATAACAATCAGTGTCCCTATTTCCTTTTGCTGATGCAATGGTTTACTTTGGTTTACTTCAGCACATGGATTTTATTTCTCTGTACCTAAAGGAACAGGAACTTTAGCCATAGCCTATATGCACACAGTGCGTTATTTTTAGCAGTCATGGTGTCACACCATGACTAAGGTTTCACCGAAGCTCATCGGTTTTAGGGAGTTGTGGGGTCTCTTTTGTTGTTTTTTGTAACCTTAAGGATTAATAAATCAAGCTTTTGGAATACGTCTGGGATTCGCTCTCCTAAGCTCGCAGGAAATCCTTGCTTTTGGATACAGCCCCGCTTGGCCTGAACCGGGTCTCTTATCTGTGCTGGAGCTTCTATCTGGACATGTATATGGCTGAGCTTAATGCTTCTTTGTTTGATAAAAACACACCAAAGACACGGCAAAAATGCACCACGCTTTTGTTGAGTTTTTCTGCCAAAAGATTTAGATGCAGATTTAGTGCAGAAATTTTCTACACCAAACTGTGTGCGACACAATTGCATTTCTACAGGAGCCAGTTCCAGGCTGATACAAATACCCTCCACCACTACGTGGTATCGATCTATGCTGCTCAAGTGTTCAGCTCACAAAGGATTTCCTGTATATTTGCAAATAGAAAAGTGCTAATGGAAGGGGCTGTCTTAACATTGAGGGAGATGTATTTGTAAAGCGAGGAAGTAAACTGTGTATTATAGAAGGTGATTTAATCCTTTTAATCCAACAAGGTTCCAGAGTTAATTATTTAGTAGGTTGTTGAGTGCAGACAAACTGTAGGTAAAGCTACAGCTTCTAGACACGGAACAAGTACAGAACATAGACGTATCATACCTATACACGACATACTCCTAGCCTACTTATCCAGATGTTCATACTGTTCTATTTCATGATGCACATTAATTAATATTGCAAATGACAGAACCACATTAAAGGGACACTGTCAGGTCATTTTTCAGTATGATACTAACATTACCCTTGAATAGTGCCTGGGCAGACCTCTTAAAAACATGTAAAATCATTATTGCACCGTTTGGCGTTTCCATGTTATCAGCATTGTCAGACCCTGCAGAGAGCTGCAGCATTAGTCCTGTCTCATTATAAACAGAGACGATTAGTCCTGGCTGTATAAACTGTCATGTAATTATGCACTCCCTCTCTGCAGCTCTCTCCTCTCTCCTCCCTTTGCTAACAGTGCAGTGTCAGATTTCACTTACAGGTCTGTTCAGTTCATATCACCATTGAGGGAAAGAGCTACTGCAGGTCTGCCCGATTTAGACTCCATTTGCTTTCATAAAGCAGATACTCTGCTGTGCTGTGACAGGTTTTGTGTTGTAGTTCACCTCTTGTGATGCTGCCCACAGAGAGCAGAGAGGAGAATACAGTCCCCCAGTGATCTCCTGTGCTGTGTGAGGTGACATGCATATTCATGTATGAGGTGTGGACAGCAGAGAACGAAGTAGATCATTCACTGTGAGTGATAGATGGGTGAATCTCTTAATTTGAAGTTTACATAAGATAGGAGGGGAATATACATAAAACTAAATACATCAATAGAGAGAGTTTAGAGGGAGGATTAGAAAATGATAGCAGTTACATGTGAATTGTTGACCTGACAGTAGTTTGAGCACATTTAAAAATACAAAAATGAAAATATTATTGATCAAATATAATTATACACACAAGGCCGGCTTCAGCCTCTATTTGGAGACTGTGCTGGGCTGTATACACATAATAAAGAGACTCTGGGCTGTGTATATTATTTCGAGGCTGCTACTGAGCTGTATATATTATTTGGAGGCTGTGCTGGGCTATATATATTATTTGGAGGCTGTGCTGGGCTATATATAATATTTGGAGGCTGTGTTGTGGTGCCATCAGTGAGGGCTTCTGGGCATACACACTGAGCATTATGAAGTGCTCAGTGCACCTCGAAAGTATTCGCAATGCGCAGTTGCAGAAATTACGCCACCGCTGCGGAATCATACATGGGAGGGAGACACTTGAATTAAAGAGCCAGGAGCACGCCTGAGAAATCTATTATCACTCCCAGCAGGGCGTGACACCAGCATCGAGGGGGGCGGGGAAACCCGAGTCCTGGAGACCACCCAGTGTGACTACATAGAGTAGTCAAGAAGACTCATTAGCATACAAAAATATAAGTAACAAAGATGTTTTTCACAACCCTTATAGGACAGTTTTACTTAGACAGGGATGGTTAGGGATGAATTAGGAAGGTTCAGGGACAGGAAGACATCAGTTTGGGGGCAAAAACGAGCTGACAGGTTCCCTTTAAGGAAATTGTGTGGTGTTCTCTAATTTTCATCATCACTGTAAATCTGAAAATAAATCACAGAGAACAATCTTCCATAATATAGATATTAAAAGAAGAGCCACATCATCCCTACCATCTAATGTTAAAGAGGACCTGTCACCAAACCAGGCATGGTGATCTAATTACAGCACTGGATGCAGCATGTCTGCTGCATCCAGGCAAGGGGTCCTCCAGCACTTGAGCCGCCCTGTTCCCCGAGATAATACACTTAGAAAATTTACATCCTGCAGTCGGAAAGGTGGTGGCTTGTGGCTGGAGCCGAAGGGCAGATTCACACCCCCTGCATGTGTAATCTGCCCACCGCTACCAATCATTGTCTCCCTCTTCTGCAGCATTAAACAGAGGTTTTTTTTTTTTCAGAACTTGCCGTTTAGCCCCGCCCCCCAGGGGGCGCGGGCTAAACGCCATTTCTGGGAGAGAAAAAAAAACCTCTGTGTTATAATTCAGAAGAGGGAGACAATGATTGGCAGCGGTGGGCAGATTACACATGCAGGGGGTGTGAATCTGCCCTTCGGCTCCAGCCACAAGCCACCACCTTTCCGACTGCAGGATGTAAGTTTTCTAACTGTATTATCTCGGGGTACAGGGCTGCTCAAGTGCTGGGGGACCCCTTGCCTGGATGCAGCAGACATGTTGCATCCAGTGCTGTAATTAGATCACCATGCCTGGTTTGGTGACAGGTCCTCTTTAAGACTTCTCTCCTAAAGAAGCCCTCCCATTAAGTTTTTTTCATTCATTAAATCCGTGTATTTGTGCATGTAGCATAGTGTCAGTGTTAATATACTCCCCCATCGCCCTCTTCTTCAGGATCCAGCGCCATTCTGCTCGTCTTTTCAGTGACGTCACCGTTCTTCAGACTCTCTAACTCATTCTATACTTTATGTGTGAGCTGGAAGTCTCTTTTATAATGTAATGGCTCACTCACACCACTGCATTATCAGTTCGAAAGTGTTCCGACAAAACATCAGATTGCGCTCAGAGCAATATCAGTCTATTTGACCATGCACACTTCCAATTGTAGATTCTTCTCCATCTTTTCCTCAGTGTGCTTGGATGTTCACAATTCTAATACTTGTATCAAACACTCATCAGAATTTGATCAGAATGTTATTAGCACAATTGACTCGATTCTATTGGATGAAAGAGTCTACCTACAGTCGTGTGACGCCAGCCTAAGTGTATGGCGCCTCGTTCTGAGCCTCATTCTGACACTCCATAGACTTACATTGTAAAAGTCATTACCAGATCATACAGAGCACAGTGTGACCCGAAGAGTTTGAAGAGTGGTGGCGTCACTGAGAACGGATGCCGGAGAAGACAACGGTAGGTGAGTATATGAATGCACACACGCTACATTACAAAACACATATACATAGACTTAAAGGGGTTTTCCCCCGTATAAAGTTCATTTTAATCAATAGATCTTAGAATTTTAATAATTTCCACAATTGGATGTGTTTAAAAAAAATGTTCCTGTGCTGAGATAATCTTATATATGTGTCCCTGCTATGTACTGTGTAATGGATGTGTCTGACCATACAGGGACATGGTCTGATCATACCACATCTCCTGGGCTGAGATAATCTTATATATGTGCCCCTGCTATGTACTGTGTAATGGATGTGTCTGACCATACAGGGACATGGTCTGATCATACCACATCTCCTGGGCAGGGGAGGAAGGAAGAAGAATATACAGACATTACAGCACGAGATTACAGATGATCTTTTTGTGAGGTAAAACATTCATTACACAGTACATAGCAGGGACACCTATATAAGATTATCTCAGCACAGGAGATGTGGTATGATCAGACCATGTCCCTGTATGGTCAGACACATCCATTATACAGTACATAGCAGGGACACATATATAAGATTATCTCAGCACAGGAGACGTGGTATGATCAGACCATGTCCCTGTACGGTCAGACACATCCATTACACAGTACATAGCAGGGACACATATATAAGATTATCTCAGCACAGGAGATGTGGTATGATCAGACCATGTCCCTGTACGGTCAGACACCATTACACAGTACATAGCAGGGACACATATATAAGATTATCTCAGCACAGGAGATGTGGTATGATCAGACCATGTCCCTGTACGGTCAGACACATCCATTACACAGTACATAGCAGGGACACATATATAAGATTATCTCAGCACAGGAGATGTGGTACGATCATACCATGTCCCTGTACGGTCAGACACATCCATTATACAGTACATAGCAGGGACACATATGTAAGATTATCTCAGCACAGGAACATTTTTTTTAAACACATCCAATTGTGGAAATTATTATTATTCCAAGATCAATTGATTAACATGAACTTTTAAATTAACTTAAACCCCTTTAATGACTAAAAAATAATTATTGGTGTGATGTTTTAATCACTCCTTCTTGGTATCTGTTGTATTCTGTACATGTTCCCTCTGAATTGTAAAGTGCTGTGTAATATGTTCAGCACTATATAAATAAAATAATTATTATTATCATGCACCATAATTGAAAGCAATACACAAAATGCAAAATAAATTAGAACTAACAAAGAGTTGTATTAAGGAAATAACTAAAATAGAAAAA
>JARQOC010000002.1:72380917-72422376 GCA_033576535.1 Allobates femoralis | reverse complement strand
CATGATATATCGGGATCCTTTTAGAGGATGGGGACATGTCCAGGGTGGGGTATATAAGTCCATGGCATATCAGGCTCTTAGTTGGGGGAAAGGGAAGTCTCTCTCTCCCTCTCTCACACCCTCTCTCTCTCCCTCATCTCTCTCTCTCCTCCTCTCACACCCTCATTCTCTCTTCCTCTCTCTCTCCCCTCTCTTCTCCTCTCTCTACACCCTCATTCTCTCTCTCTCTCTTCTCCCCCTCTTCACTCCTCTTCTTCTTTCTCTTCTCTCTCTCCCTCTCTCACACCCTCATTCTCTCTATTCTCTCTCTTCCCTCTCTCACACCCTCATTCTATCCTCTCTCCCCTCTCTCACACCCTCATTCTCTCTCTCTCTTCTCTCTTCCTCTCTCTTACACCCTCATTCTCTCTCTCCTTTGCTCCCCTCTCTACACCCTCTTTCTCTCTCTCTCCCCTTCTCTCTCTGCCCTCTCACACCCTCATTCTCTCTTCTCTCTCTCTCCCCTCTCTCACACCCTCATCTCTCTTCTCTCTCTCTCTCTCTCCCCTCTCTCACACCCTCATTCCTCTCTCTCTCTCTCTCTCTCCCCTCTCACACCCTCATCCTCTCTCCTCGCGCTCCCCTCTCTCACACCCTCATTCTCTTTCTCTCTTTCTCTATCTCTTTTTCTAGATCTCTCTTTTTCTGGCTCCTTCCAGAGAATCATTCTTGATTTTCATCATACTACAAAAATGCAGGCAAAAACCACACCAAAAACGCAAGGTAATACACATGGAGAACGCTCCAGAAACGCATGTACACTGCATTAATGCAGATTTGGTGCACAAGATTTCTGCAACCAAATACTCAATGTGCATACATACCCTTAATTAGTTATGTTACCTCCAAAAATATTAGCATGTGTCCATCATATCTGTGTACTTGTGTCTCCCTGGTATTGGTATATACAGTAGCAAAGATGGGGTCATCTTACTCATGGTTAATGAGTTAAGTGCATTATAGACTCTGTCTGCATGGTGATCTATTCTCTGCCGTCATCTCTTGTTGCGAAGCTCACTCACAGTTCCTGGAAATCTGTTCTCATACCCAGAGAGCAGGACATGTTGGCAGATGCTTGGACAGAGGGAATGTGTTCCTGCCTTTGACACATGTTCTTGAATATCTGTGGGTGTATAATATCTGCATGAATCATATATGATTCTTGTGACGTTCTACCTCTGAAGCCTTAATAATTGTATAAAGGAATTCCTTATTATAATATTATTAGCAGAAGTTAAATAAATCTGTCACCAGGTTTTTGCTACCTAATCTGAGAGTAGCGTAATGTAGGGCCAGAGATCCTGATTCCAGCGATATGTCACTTACTGGGCTGCTCAGTGTAGTTTTGATACAATCACTGTTTAATCAGCTGGAACCTGTCACTAGAACGCTAGTTGCCCTCCTGCTAGATAGTCCATCGGATTACAGTGTACACAGAAAACTGCCAATCAGTGATGTGGGCGGAGTTTTAGAGCTCCACATTCAAATAACTGCTAAATCTGCAGCCAAGAAATAAAGGATTTTATCAAAAAGACAGCTAGCAGCTCAGTAAGTGACACACTGGTGGAATCAGGTCTCTGTCCCTACTTTATGTGGCTCTCAGATTGCTTGGCAAAAACTTAGTGGAGATTCCCTTTAATTGTACCTTTACAAGTGGGGAACTTTCCGTAATAATGTTCAGGAATGTGTAATTCCATAAATCGACAATGTTACCCCAAACTTCCAGTTTGCTTATTAAATTGGCATTATCATCATTACAGTACATCAGGAAATGTCTGGTTATGTAATTCTAAAATCAACCACTGCAGTAGATCCAAACCAGAGCTTAAGGAGTTCTATAGGATTTGAATAAGGATAGATCATCTATAGATTAGGATTAGTATAAGCATTGGTATAACATGGGTTGCCAGAGTCCCGAAGCAAGGAAAGTGTTTGTACCTTCTTAACCTTGGAACCTATTGGAGCCCCTGGAGTTCTTCCACTAATCTGGTTTGAAATTTTGTGTTCCCCAAGCACATCATGTGTTTTTGTAAGTTGGAATATAATGATATAAATTGCAATTCAGCTAAAATTTTAAAAAATAAATACTTACAATAGGCAAATTGTATTGTAGATTATTATTTTCATTATTGATCAACAACTATGTTCTTCAACAATCAACCCAAAAGACTTATAAATACAAAGCCTAATATTTTTGGAAGTTGGAGTGGGTTTTTTTAGATTTGGCTATCTTAGGAGGATATCTGTTTGTGCAGGTAACTATTACTGTGCAGAATTATTAGGCAACTAATAAAAACAAATATATTCCCATCTCACTTGTTTATTTTCACCAGGTAAACCAATATAACTGCACAAAAAATAAACATTTCTGACATGCAAAAACAAAACCCAAAAAATTAGTGACCTTTCCTTATGATGACAGTCAACACCTTCCATCTATAGAGTCTGTCAGTTGTTTGATCTGTTTACAATCAACATTGCATGCAGCAGCCACCACAGCCTCCCAGACACTGTTCCCAGAGGTGTACTGTTTTCCCTCCCTGTAGATCTCACATTTTAGGAGGGAGCACAGGTTCTCTATGGGGTTCAGATCAGGTGAACAAGGGGGCCATGTCATTATTTTTTCTTCTTTTAGACCTTTACTGCCAGCACGTGTGGAGTAGTTGGATGCATGTGATGGACCATTGTCCTGCATGAAAATCCTGTTTTTCTTGAATGACACCGACTTCTTCCTGTACCACTGCTTGAAGAAGTTGTCTTCCAGAAACTGCAGTAGGTCTGGGAGTTGAGCTTCACTCCATCCTCAACCCGAAAAGGTCCCACAAGTTCATCTTTGATGATACCAGCCCATACCAGTACCCCACCTCCATCTTGTTGGGTCTAAAGCGGAGTGGAGCTCTCTAGCCCTTTACTGATCCAACCTCTGGCCCATCAGAGTCACTCTCATTTCATCAGTCCATAAAACCTTTGAAAAATCAGTCTAAAGCTATTTCTTGGCCTTCCAGTCTTGACGTTTTATGTTATTTTCTTGTTCAAATGCTGTTGTTTTTCAGCCTTCCTTACCTTGCCATGTCCCTGAGTATAACACACCTTGTGCTTTTTGATACTCCAGTAACGTTGCAGCTCTGAAATATGGCAAAACTGGTGGCAAATGGCAGCTTGGCAGCTTCACAATTGATTTTCTTAAATTCATGGGCAGTTATTTTGTGCCTTTTTTGCCCAACATGCTTCTTGCGACCCTGTTGGCTATTTGCCATGAAACGCTTGATTGTTCAGTGATCATGCTCCAAATGTTTGGCAATTTCAAGACTGCTGCATCCCTCTGCAAGACATCTCACAATTTGGACTTTTCAGAGCCCGTCCAATCTCTCTTCTGATCCATTTTGCCTAAGGAAGGAATTTGCCTAATAATTAAGCACACCTTATATAGGGTGATGATGTCATTACACCACACCCCTCCTCATTACAGAAGTGCCATCACCTTATTTACTTAATTGGTAGTTGGCTCTCAAGCTTATACAGCTTGGAGTAGGACAACATGTATAAAAAGTATCATCTGATCAAAATACTCATTTGCCTAATAATTCTGCACATAGTGTATATTGTATTTTATCTGTAATAATTGTATTGCCCTATCTTTATCCATAATCCTAGCACTATATCAACCTCAATTTCTAAACCTAAATCTAACTCTACTACTAAGCATAACCCTAACCCAATCCTAGCCCTAAAACATTTTTGCAATCTAAAAAGTTTCAATCCCCAAACAGATTAGATGAACGTCTACCAAATCTGTCAATTTCCACAGAATCAGATGGCTATGTGTATAGTGGCCTACCAGCTCTTTTCGAGAAGTTGTCATAAATGATAATGATAGGGAGGTTCATGTTTTATGTGACCAAATAAGCCTCTGCAGGTGTTTCTGGCAGCAGCCTACTCTGTTTTCCCCAAAGAGAATTCTTGAATGTTGAGTTGAGCATTGATGTCTTGGGGAGTGGATTGGAAGGAAGCTGTCTCTCCCAACTACCCCATAGAAATGAGTTCTCTGCTTCATTAAGCATTCATGCGCTTTAAGGTACCAATACATGGGGAAACATCTCCGGCAACATCGCCGGCAACTCACAGGAGTGCGCACGTTTTTGGCCGCTAGCCAGATCGCTGTGCTGCTGTTACACCGGGAGACATCGCCTGCAACGCAGCAGCGATGTTGAATGCAACTATCGCTGCCAGGGTTAAATTCAAACCTGGAAGCGATCGTTAACATTGGACTCAATGGGGGAAGTTGCTTTCAACATCGCAGTTGCAGTGTCACACTGGGCGATTCTGCCAGATCGCCTGAGCAACATCGCCTGGATTCAGGACATTGTCACCCTGTTATACGGGGCAATGCACTGGCGATGTTGCTGCAACTTCGCCACGCCCTTGAGTTGCCGACGATGTTTCCCCGTGGTGTAACGATACCTTTAGTCAGGTAGAGAGTACGGTAGAACTGTGGCCGTGTCTTATATTTCCTGAAAACAAGAGGATGGGTCATTGAAATTCCAAATCTCTGATCCTTCCCTCCCAGTGGGAATCTGGGATCCTATCCTATGCAGATCGGATTGTAGGTAGGTTTCACTGAAATAGGAAGGTTCAGATGACTTTCCTCTAATGGATACATACTTTGAATGAATATAGAAACCTTTCTGTGTGTATAACTCTAAATTGAACTGTGACAAGCTTTACATCAATAACTTTAGGAAATTACATAAAAGATATTTCATATAGAACATGTATTATTGTAGTCACTTTATAGTGATAATGTAATTGAGTGAGATGGCAGAGTTGACGTCTATACAATGAGGCATCACTTTATTTGAGTCTTTCAGAGATTAGAATATGGGACCTCCTATCTTTCAGAAATGACACAACTCTTGTCCTTTGGCTTTACCTGGCATCGCAGCTAAGGCTGGCTTCACACGACGGTAAGGTCCGGTCCGGGCCTGTCCGGTATAAACCAGACAGCCCCGGATCGGATTTTGGCCCCATAGTATCCTATGGGGCCGGATGGAGCCGGATGGCAGCTATCTGCCTTGCGGTTTCCATCTCTCTGGCAGAATCCGGGAGAAATTGGATTATTCTCACTGTACACAAAAACGTTGCTTGCAACGTTTTTGTGTCCGGGGAGAAAAATCTCCCCAAATTGCCGTATCCTGGATTCTCCCGGATTCACCCGGATCCGGTACAATCCGACGCTCCATAATATGGGAGCCTATGTGGCCAGATTGCACCGGTCCAGGAGGATTCGGGAACCGGACACCTGCGGCTGCACACCGCTGTTATTTCAGGACCGCGGCTTGCTCCCTGCGAGCCACGGTCCTCATTAATCAGCGTGGTAGCTGAGTCCGGCAGCTCACCGGACCGGAGGGCACATTTGGCCCTCCGGTTCTGTGTGCTAATCCGGTCCAGGGCTGTCAGGTTGACAGGTGTTTACTGTAGATTGGTGATGGACTTAGTACACATTCATACTAATTAATTGAAAGAACACAAATCCCTCTGACATCAGCTTTATTAGCCTATGTGCTGAGGTGTCTGGATGTATTATCTTGTAGATGGATTTCAAAGTCTTCATAGTTGCTTTGAAGAAAGTGAGGATTTAGAACTTGGTCCGGTCATGACACAATTCTGTGCAAGTTGCATTTAAGACGATCTCATTTTCTCAAGGTCAAGTATATCCTTCTCTTGGAGTCGCTCCAAATCAGTGTTAACTCAGGTCAGAATTATTGTTTCACTATGTGATGTGATTAAACGGATGTATCCCACACCAAGGCATTACTGTGAATTAATGAGATTATTTTCCATTTGCGGATAACATTGGCACAGCCTACAGCTCTGCATTACAACATCTCAGTTTTCTTCTCTGCCAAAGTCACTGGTGTGGTATATGAGCTATTGGCACATAGTGGGTTTTGACTGTTCTTTTAAAAAGACCTTAGAAGGGTTGTGCCACAAACAATTGTACATTTTAAGTAATAGATCTTAGAATAAAAATAAGTTTCACAACTGGATGTGTTTAAAAAAAATGCTCCAGTGCCGAGAAATTCTTATAAATGTTCCCTGTAATAACTGAATGGTTGGGAGAGATGACTAAAATCCATCGTATGGAAGAACTCACAGCGGAGGTCACTGATGCCAGGGATAGATACTTGCGAATATGGAGCACTTGGGTGCTGTTCCTTGAGTCTTCTGAGTTTAGGGCTGCGTTCGCGGAGGATAACGGGTAGACACCGGAGATGGACGGAAAGGATGTCCTATGGTTAGCTCCCTGGGATCAGGGGGAACCTCACTTATCTTTCAATTCTTTCAAATCTATCTCCATATTCCTGACAATAAGGTTACCTTCCGGTTCCTTACCCACAAAATGGGTCGGTATGTGGGTTTAGGTATACTAACTTTTTCCTACTTATCTTAACTAAACTTATCTTTCTCCCATAATCTGCCTCTTTCCAACGGAGCAAATTTAGGCTATCCGAACAACTTATTATATATTTATCTTAGAATGAGAGTCAATTCCAGATATATTAATGTTAGTCAAGATGTTTTACTCTACTTAATGTTACTAGGTTTATCATTTCACTAGTAGAATGGATATGAAGGATCGGAGATGGTAAATTACAATTTGATACTTTGGGATATAGACTAAAGTCCCGAACTCAATTGAGAGGTGTTATTCTCAGAACACGGTCATAACAAACAAATATGCCCATTGGAACTAGACGATCAGATGACGAATATGTGAATTTGTTCATCCTCTCTCACCTGGGACTATACAGATGAGTCAAATAACCAGTTAATAGTTCAGAGTTAAATCTAGCGATATAAAGTATTACAATATTACCAGTTACATGCTTTACATTTTATAGAACCAAGGATACCTGATGGAAAGTAACTGAGTTGCAAGCAATATGTACACAACTATGTATGTATTGATGTATTTGTTTATTTGTATGTTTGTTTATATGTTTGTTAATAAACAAAGATTGAACATAAATGTTCCTTGTAATGTATGTGTCTGACCATGCAAGATCAGATCGGGTATGCTACTGCTCCTGGGCAGGGGAGGAAGTAAGAGAGAATACAGACATTACAGCCGGGGATGACAGAATATAAGAGTATACAGACATTATAGCCAGGGATCACAAAATATAAGAGTATACAGACATTACAGCTGGGGATCACAGAATATAAGAGTATACAGACATTACAGCCAGGGATCACAGAATATAAGAGTATACAGTCATTACAGCCTGGGATCACAGAATATAAGAGTATACAGACATTACAGCCGGGGATCACAGAATATAAGAGTATACAGACATTACAGCCAGAGATCACAGAATATAAGAGTATACAGACATTACAGCCAGGGATCACAGAATATAAGATTATACAGACATTACAGCTGGGGATCACAGAATATACGAGTATACAGGCATTACAGCTGGGGATCACAGAATATAAGAGTATACAGACTTTACAGCCAGGGATCACAGAATATAAGAGTATACAGACATTACAGCCGGGGATCACAGAATATAAGAGTATACAGACATTACAGCCAGAGATCACAGAATATAAGAGTATACAGACATTACAGCCAGGGATCACAGAATATAAGAGTATACAGACATTACAGCTGGGGATCACAGAATATACGAGTATACAGGCATTACAGCTGGGGATCACAGAATATAAGAGTATACAGACTTTACAGCCAGGGATCACAGAATATAAGAGTATACAGACATTACAGCCGGGGATCACAGAATATAAGAGTATACAGACATTACAGCTGGGGATCACAGAATATACGAGTATACAGGCATTACAGCTGGGGATCACAGAATATAAGAGTATACAGACATTACAGCCAGGGATCACAGAACATAAGAGTATACAGACATTACAGCCAGGGATCACAGAATATAAGAGTATACAGACATTACAGCTGGGGATCACAGAATATAAGAGTATACAGACATTACAGACGGGGATCACAGAATATAAGAGTATACAGACATTACAGCTGGGGATCACAGAATATAAGAGTTTACAGACATTGTTAGCCGGGGATTACAGGATATAAGAGTATACAGACATTACAGACGGGGATCACAGAATATAAGAGTATACAGACATTACAGACGGGGATCACAGAATATCTTGTCTGGCATCTTACCAGCGACCACGTAGCGACGCACCAGCGATCCCAGCCAGGTCGGATTGTTGTCTGGATGGCTGGTGCGTCGCTACGTGTAACGGGGCTCTAAGGCCAACTGAAGACGAGCGTTGAAAACTTGGGTCAGTCAACTACGTAAATTGCGGACATGGCTTGCAGACAGGATGGTGTAAAAGGTTTATTCTCTACGCGTTTCGAAACATAGCCAGCTTCTTTATCAGGAATACAATATTGTTAGATAAATAGAAAATCAGATTGCACACATCTGATTTATATGCTTGTCTGCATTAGCCCCAAAGTGGATATTTTGGGGTTCCTCAGAGTCTGGATAGGGGATTCCCAGATTCACTTTCAAGTATCATGTGACATGTCAGTCAATGATGTTATTGGCTAGATGAGTGTATACACTTTACAGCAGGGATGTCAAACTCAAATACACAGTGGGCCAAAATGAAAAATTTGAGCAAAGTCTCAGGCCAACCTTACTATTTATTTAAAAAAAGTCTACAATTGAGGAAGTTCTATCATCAAATAATCATTACCCCATAAAATAACTATTTTAATGTAGTTCAATAAAAGCCAAGTTTTAGTGACCTGCTAAAGAGGGGTCATTTTTATGGGGTTTTGCCCCCTAGGCCTTTTTGGATTAGGCAATCTACCTTTCCCAGGTCATTCATTTACATTTTTGTTATTTAAAACTATTAAATCATGGCATGAGTGCATCGGCTCAATAGCTTTCCTGTGCCCAGCTTGTGGAGGAGGTACACTCGGGTAGTAGGCGTTATGCACATTGAGATGTATGGGAGAGCCAAGAGGAGTGTGCGCTGATGTATGGAGAAGAGGGGGGAACTTCCTGTTCAGGTGAATGCCGGTCAGGAAGTGCGTCATAGCCGGATAACGAGTGTTGTAAACAACCTTGAAGTGACCACGGAACATATTGAATTGAATTTGTAGTGGGTCAGCTCTAGCTGAATTTTGGAATCTTCTTGTAGGCCTAATATATTTACACTGCAGGCCATATTTGGCCCATGCGCCTTAGTTTGACATGTATGCTTTAGAACAGAGGTCCCCAACTCCAGGCCTCAAGGCCCACCAACAGTGCAGGTTTTCAGGATCTCCTTAGTATTGCACAGGGGTTGGAATCATGACCTGTGTAGATGATCACATTAGCACCTGTGCAATACTAAGGAAATCCTGAAAACCTGCACTGTTGGCGGGCCTTGAGGCCTGGAGTTGGGGACCTCTGCTTTAGAACATCATTGAAATCATGGAACTGATTTCAATCAACTGAGCCATCAAGATTGTTCCAAAATAGGTTGTAATCTCTGAGTAATGAGTCAAAGAGCAGAACATATTCCTGAGGCATCTTCATTTTCGCAACATAATGTCAAAGTTGATGGACCACCATTGCTATTTTGCCACATATATTTATTGTGAGTCCCTCTCCTCAGGATAGATAATCAAAATCAAATGGGAGGTGTTCTAGTACCTTTATTGATCAGCTGGGATTGTCCAGATGTAATCCTTGACCGGAGCTGAGCAGCACATCTTCTCTCTGAGTAGAGGCAGCTGCCTGGTGCTGCAGATCCTTTGTTCTTTGTCATAGCTCCTCTAGTTGTTGTGACCCTCTGTGGAACACTGTTATAGTGAGGGGAAGCAGTCCGTGAAAATGAAAAACAGAAGCAATAGTGTTATATATATTAGTACTAATATAGGAGGAGAATTTAGTCAGAGGACACTACTCTATTACATCCTGTTGACTGCAGTAGACATTACACATGACGTGCTCTTAGAGATGAGTAATTCAGTTTGCTCTACCTTGGTCCGGCACCCAGTCCATCGATTAGGCCTCACATGATCTCATAACGTTGCAGTGTTTCATAAGCTCCAGAAGCACCCAGAATGCCAGGATAAAGATACCGGCCACAGCAGTGAAGACGGGCTGAAAAGGAGGGCCAGACTGGAGTCTGGAGCAGGGCAGCGCTAACCAAACTCCTCATTTCTGCTTGCTGTATGTTTTTACATGATTTTCCAGACTTTTGCTATTTTAATGTGATTTTCATGTTTCCACTGTTCTCTTAACTAGCTTCTTGGATTCCAATTACCATTAATTAAGAATTTGCTGAAATTGTTCAGGCATCATTAACAGCGCTATTTGTGATTGCAGAATAATCTAATTACAGCAAATCAGTTTGTTAAATCACTTTGATTCTACATTTCGTAAGTGTTCCACATAAAATGAGAACATTTGGAATGTACATAAAATGGCACATGGAAAACACAAAAACAGCCCCACACTAGGTCTCTAATGGGATTTAAGAAACCTGAGCCGTCATACTACAAGACAAACCTTCAAATACCATGCGACCGAGACTAAAGTAAACTCCAGTTGGCAGAACAGTGGTTTTTTCCTCTGTTTTGAATGATCTGTCCAAAATTTGAAAATATGCTGCCGTCTTCTAAAATCAGTTCCACTTTTGTCTACTAGCTATGTGAGGTACTGCAGCTCGACTCCATTGAAGTGAATGGTGCGAGCTACAATACAACACATAACCTGAAGACAAGAGTGGTGTTTTGGGGAGCTGGCAGCCCTGTTTATGTGGTTCTAGACAACCCTTTAAAATAAAGGCCAATTATACGTAGTGATATCGCTAACGATATCGCTGCAACGTCACAGGTTTTGGGACGTTTCGGCGACCTCACAGTGATCTTGAATGGTGACAGGTAGCAGCAAGCGCTCCCCTCTGTGAGATGCTTATCGTTACGGAATGGCCTGGACCATTTTCATCATCAGTCATCATTAGTCTCCAGGCCATGCTGCATCGGTCGTGTGACAGGGAAAACGACCATACAATCTCCATGCACACCTGACAGGTTCAGATTCTAACGACCGTCGGGTCGCTGCATCAGTGAGTTGATCTGCTGTGTGGCTTCTCACCAGCGATCATGTAGGACGCACCAGCGATCCCTGCCAGGTCGTATCGTTGTCGGAATCGAGGATTTAATTGTACTATTCAAGGAAGTTCTGTGATCACTCAACTGACTAGTCCAGGAGAATCACTTCTTAACCCTGGCACAGGTATGCATATGACCAATATCTTATGTCAGACGTGTAAAATTCAGCCATGTCAGAAGGTCGTAAAATGTTAGAAGTTCTCTGGATGAGGTCTGCTGTTGGCATTGTGGTAACAGGAGCTCCAGAGTCAGGTGAGACTTTGCCTTAGGGCTCGCTTACACTACTGTATAAATCGGACAAGTGCATGCCAGAGAACAATTATTCTCTCTTGATACAATAGACATCTTTTCCTCAGCACAACAAATTTACATGGGATGATTATCAGCCAGCGATCAAGAATGAGTGTTGGATGGATACTTGGTAAACAATTGGTAGTGATCAACGTGGATAAGTGTGATCAGGTGGAACAGGCTCCCACAAGAGGCCATGAGTTCTCCTTTAATGGAAGACTTCAGTAAAGGCCCCGTCACACACGTCAATGTCGCCAGCGATCTGATTGCTGGCGACATTGACGGCTGACCGCTGGTGAGCTTTCACACAGGCAGACTCACCAGCGATCAGTAGACCAGCGACATCGTGGAAATGATTTAAAACATCATTTCCACTATGTCTTGCTCCCGCTGCCAGGCTGCGGTTAGCGGGAGCAGGCTGGTATCCATGGTAAAACTGCGGGTAACTAGGCAGCGCACGCTGCCTAGATACCCGATGTATACCTTGGTTACCAGCTCTTCTCCGCTCACCTGCTGGTATCCAAGGTATACAGGGGTAACTAGGGTCCCTAGTTACTTGCTGTGTACCTTGGATACCAGCCGTGAGCGAGAGAAGACTGGTAACCAAGGTATACATCGGGTATCTAGGCAGGGCGTGCTGCCTAGTTACCCGCAGATTGCCATGGATACCAGCTCCCAGAGCTTGCTGAGAGGCGATGGGAGCTGGCTGATCACGCGTCTCCCAGTGTCACACGCAGCGATGCTGCATGTCCACCGGGCAACCATCGCCAGGTTTTCGGTCCTGTCCAAAAAGCTGGCGACCATCAACCAGCGATTTATGCTGGTTGATATACCATGTCACGCGGTCAATATCGCTGCAACGTCACGTGCAGCAGCGACATTGACAGCGATATTGACGCGTGTGACGGCCCCTTTAGAGATTGGATAGACATTGTCTGGGATTCTTTAGTGAATCCTGCTTTGAGGAAGGGTTGGACCAGTTGACCCAGGAGGTCTCATCCAATTCTAACATTTTATGATTCTATGAAACGTGTCGGGTGCCTTCAGATAGGTTACTACTTTAAACAAGCTCTGATTGACTATATACTAATTGATCGGTTGACCAATTGTGTTGACCATGGATAAGGCATGACCTGCCAGAGACAAAATAAAGATAGGCCAGCACCAAATATCCTTTTCAAATGAGGATTTCAATGGATGCATGTGGATGCCAGCCACTGCCGTGCCCCTGTTGAATCGTCTGAAGGGAGAGTAACCTATTCCTCTTCCCCCTTTCCTTACATTGAATGACCTGCCAGAACATGGACTCCTGTATTTTTTTATTTCACCATGATGGAATAAATGTTAAGTCTTGTGGGGTCATATTTTAATTGCTGAATTCTTTCTAAGTCCGGCTTCATACCACATTTTTCAGGATCACACCGGACAGCCCTGGATCTGATTTTTAGTATTCCTATGGGGCCAGATGGAGCCTGATGGCAGTCATTTGCGATCCGGTTTCCATCTGTCCAGGAGATCTGGGAGGATGCGGGTTTTTCTCCTGGACACAAAATTGCATGCTTGCTTTGATTTTCTGTCCGGGGAAAAAATTCTGCACAAATCGATCCTCCCGGACAGGCGCGGTCTGGCGCCCCCTAACATGGGAGTCTTTGGTGCTGTATTGCATCAGATCCGACATAAAATCGGATGCTGCTCCCGGATGCTGGCAGCTGAAATTCAGCAGCTGGAGAGCTCCCGCCTGAGATTTCTCTGTTAGCCGCGATCTTGAAATTTCAGCAGCTGCAGCTGCGATCTGCCGAATCCAGTAGAAAACAGGACCGGAGGGCATATTTTCCCTCCGGTTCTGTTTGTCCAGGGCAGTCAGGTTCTGTCCGGTGTTTCCTGCACAACACTGGACAGAACCTGATGCACCACAGCCGTAGTGTGAAGCCAGCCTAAGTTTGGTATTAAATAGTCTTTGGATCCAGGAAATGTCTGTGGAAGCTAATGGTGCTGTCACACAGCACGATCTGGCCAGCGATGTCGGAAGCGATGCGCGGGTGCCCGCTCGCTTCCGACATCGCTGGCCAGCTGTCACACAGCATCGCTGCGGCCGGCGACGCCGCAGCGATGCGGGCGGTGACATCGCTCGCTGGGCACCTCCGACATCGCTCTGGCGATGTCACACAACGCGATCCAGCCTTATCGCGGGTCGCCGGTTGCCAGGTTTATGGTTCTTCCCGTAAACCTGGCAACCTGCGACCAGCGATAAAACGCGGTCGCACCGCTCATTTACACAGCGCGACGTCGCTAGCGACATCGCTGATACGTCACTTTTTCGGCGATGTCGCTAGCGACATCGCCAGGTGTGAAGGCACCATAAGAGTTGTCCACGCAGTGATCTGCTATTTGTTAGTTTATCGTAGCTCTTTTACAGAGCTATTCACACTAACTAAATATATAAGAACAGAACGATTGTTCTAATGTACCATGAATACAGTTAGAAGTAATTCTCCTGTTTGTTGTGCTATCAACAAATAATCAGCCGACACGTGAAGATGTTGCTTGTTTGACCCTTCATTCTCACAAAGGCTGGTAATTGACAATGCACATTCTTACAATATGACTTTTATCGGTAAATTAACTTTTGGGATCGAATTCACCAAAGCGATTGAACTAGAATTCTGGCATAAATTGCTTTGAAAATTTGCACCATTTTTTCACAGCGCAGTTGCACAAAAATGTACCCACTTTTGATTTTTTTTTGTTCACACCAATCTCCCCCAAGTTCTCAAAAATGGGCATCCTATGGTAGAACAGGGCGTGACAGAGGCGCAACACCATAGCTTGTCTAATTCTTGACGCGCTGTGACATTCCTTACACCAGAAATCTTAACTTCAGTCCGTGTCAGGAGTAAGATTTTGGTGAGGCACACACGGAGGTGCATACCACTTGCCAGACACCCTGATAATAGCAGTGATGCACAACCGATATATGGATTGGTACAATATCAGTAAGCAAATCAGAAGTGCCATTACAGGACGATATGCACCCCTATCATTATAAAAATACCAATTTGTATAGAGACAAATCTGCGATACACATGGAGCGGTCTCCACTGTCATCCTCATCATTTGCCTCTTGATGTTGGGTTCCATATCATGGACCTGGTCTAGTACAGGAGGATATATAGGCGGTTGGCTGTAGGTACTATTTCTATATTTACATACCGTAATTGCTTTATTGTAGAGTATATGTGCATACACAGTATTGAGTGTGCCCTTCGTAGGGCACCTATTCTTCTATCTATATTTTGGGTTTGTTTTGATATTTATTTCTCACCCTCCATCTCCATTGACTATCTATTGTATGCTTGTTTTCAGGTTCTCATGGTTTTTGGGTGTACTTATAGACAATTATAATTCTTATCCAAGCAATTTGGGGGTATTTGAGGTTTTGTTTATACCTATTGGGATTGCTTTATTATTAGCACCAACAGGGATGTCAGAGTAATAGACAATTCTGGCTTTTAACTGATTTTTAATTTACACATTATTCTTGTATCATTATCGTATTGTATAGATAAGTGTTCATATCATTCTGTAATTTAATGATGTACTTGTCAGATGCTTCTGATTCATTGAGAAATGTGCATCTCTTTATGAATCAATGTTTTATGACGCACATAAGCCCCCATCAATTAGTCACGAACATCACCGGTCTTGATGAATTGAAGAAGCCCCAGTCTACAGTGTCTAAAGCCTTGAGTTGTCTTATATACTATGATGGAAAATATATCTGCAGTTCCTAAATCTTCCCATTTAATCTTAGAAATATAAAGGTTAGGTCATGATAAAATTATGATGCCTGAGAGACCAGTGATTTCATGGAGACGTCTCATTACATACAGTGTATCCAGCATCTAACGTTTTATTCTCGTTGTCATTGTGCTTATATCTATCAAGTCTATCAAGGGAAAACAATGCTCATAATGGGAGTGAGATCCAGATTAGGCATACATTACTTTTACTGTGAAAGAAGTCCTAAAGAGCAATGACACCATGAGAGGACAATATTTCTTACAATTTCAGGGAATGTATACAACATTAATCTCATTAATCAGATATAGCGTGGTAAAAGAATAATAGGGGAAATTCTAATTTGTTCCGTAAAACTGTTCTTAAGACACTATCCACCATGTGCTCTTCATATGGTCAACATTCATCATTGGAGGACAAGTAAAAGACAAGAGCAGTAGAAGATTTAGCAGGTGTTTCACTTTTTATTGCATTTTTTTCATATTTCACGCATCTAGTAATATTTTTACATCCCAGGTAACCCTTATAAAGAACTATCAAGAGAATCTGATTGTACGACTTTTAACAGGTATGAGAATGAAACAGTGCAGACAATGAGAAGACAATGGTAGTTGAATTAACAAAGGTTTATTCATTTAACACAGACAAAGATAAGATGCCTTCGGGATGAGGTCAAGGAGTAGTGAAATTAATGGCAAAGAATCAGATTATTAATCAAGTCAAATACAGCAGTTCAGACATATAGGATGTATATACAATGCAATTTACATAATATAGTTCCATGTTAATCAGAAAGTTTTAGTCTCAACATCTTAACCCAGGAAATGTCATTGGTGCTACTGTAACCGTCACTGTTGTCATCCTTTAGGCTAAACATAATTTCACATGGGTGACAGTACAACCCACTTGGCTGCAAGTCCCAATTGGTGAGTTACTCTGCACGCTGACTGCCTTTACCCTCTGAAGCATAGCCTCAGTCCCCGTTTGGTACCGTACGTTCATGGAAGAAGCGATGGCTCACACAGGCGGTCCTCCACTACAGTCTGGTTGTCTCTCCCCCTCTTTAAGCTCTGGCTCCATTGGGTTGGATCTTCTATGGGATCTGGTCTTGGGTCTGTTCTTGAAACTGGTCTCAGGTTTTCTTTTGGAACTGGTCTTAGATCTTCTCTGACATCTGGCCATGAATCCTCTATGGGATCTGGGACTTTAAGTCCACTCCACTGCTCACATGACCATCCTGCTACAGGTTTAAGCACTGACTTCTCCTCTTCTTGGCCCATCTGAGCTTTTATATTTAGTGACAGCGCCACAACTGTCACCTGAACCAGCATCCCTTACAATCTCTTCCCAGAGGAAACATGCACTTCACTCTTAAGTTCCTGCTTGACCTCTCTCTATCATTCCTGACCAGCAAATGGCAATGCTTGCTTGCAGACATTGTGAGGTATTAACTGAGTGCGTCTTTTGATTTTTCTACTTACTTACATAACTACGCAACTTATTTCTGCTGACAAAAGAATCTAAAGATTAAATCTATAAAGGTAGCAAAAAACCCTAAAACTATCAGTCATCACATTCATACTTTTAGGAGTGAAAGGAGTGAACACATAGAATAGGCCCCCACAAGCAGGGGTTATAGATCAATAAAACTTGTATAATGGACATATCTGGCACTTTTATTGGCTGTAAGACTGGACTGGGTGACACAACAACATCATTTTCTTGATAGATTCCCTGAACACATTGTACACGGAACCGGTTAGATTATTCCCAGAAATCATCTTTATTGGATAGCGCTACATTTGGAAGAGCTCTGGATTTTTATTGAGTTATCTGTTTGTACAGAGAGAAGAACAAAAAACAAACCTTGAAATTCATTTGATAGAATTTCTCATTTCTATGGGTTAAATATTTGGTCTAAGGAATATAAAATCAACGTATTAAAAATACATGCTTTATATACATATTAAACAGGGTATGTTTTCCCCTACAGTAGGGTCCCTATACAGCCATTGATCGTAATGCCAGTGCAGCTCCACAATTCACACATTACTATGTGCTGGCATCTATCAACGATTCCAGTGAATGCCCTTATTTCTGTATGCTGCATGCAGTCTCTGGAGCCCCTGCTGTTGTTCGGCAGCAAAAGCTTTGAGAAAACTACATTTTCCTCTATAAAACAACAGCTTGTTTTGCAGGGAATTCTGCAAAACAATTCTTATGTGAAATCATTGAAGCTTTCTGAAGCTCGGGGTTCTGAGGTGTTGCCCAATTAACCATCTCCCATTAAACCATTAGCATTGTAAGATAGTTTGATAATTAAAGAAGACTTGTCAGTTTCCATAAATATGCAAATATTTTTGCCTGGTCTAAATACCGCTCTTCTGAAACTGATGTTATTTTCTTGTTGCACCGTTCCGTTCCCGAGATATGTCCCCTCTTTCATGTTTGTAAATCTACATTTGATAGCCAAAGGGGGTTGGTTCCTCAAGTTTTCCCTGTGGGTGTCTTCTTGAGGACCACCCCCTTTAGCTAACACAAGTAACTTTTTTTTACAAGGAAAAAGTAGCCTATCTCTGATAGAGAAAAGCAGGAAAATGAGACCATTCGTGTGTGTGTGGGGCTTTCATACATGGAGGGAATTAGGTGTTTCGGTGAACAAAACATTGACATCTCAGTTCCATTGCCGGGAAACTCACTAGATCTCAGTCCCATTGACAATCTGTGGTGAATGCTCGAAAAGCGGGTGGACATCCAAACACACAAACTGTGATTAAACGTATAAGCGCTGATTAGACAAGAATAAGTTGTGATTATTCAGGATTTGGACAGAAGCTGAAATCCAGCATGTCAGGGGAAGGGCTGACGTCTTGGAAAATAAGGATCAACTCTGTAAACATTGAGTCATTCATAAATTTGATGTATTTATCAGTAAATGTTTGAAAACGTATGAAATGCTATTAATTGTACTTCAGTAATCATAGACTAAAGATCTAGAAACATAAGAGGCAGCAAATGTTGTGATAAACATTTATCTCAGATTCTGACTTTTGGCCTTGATTCTTATATATAAATACTGTAAGATTTTGTAAATTTGGAGCTCAATAATGAGACCTTTCAAAGGACTTTATCAGACACTCTCACGGGTTAGGGGATAACTTTACAATGTCGGGAGGTCTTACCACCATAGCTCTCATCAGTCCTGAGAATTGGGACTCTAAAGATCCCCAGCTGAATGGAGCGGAGTTCAATCATTTGCAGTCTGGATGCATTCAATGGGAGCGACGGAGATTGAAGAGCTCAGTACTGGGCTGATCTTTGGCTCTCCTACTTGAGTGAATGAAGAGGCAGTGCACATGACTTTTGCTCTGAAGAGTTCTCCAGATCGGTTTGGGTCATGATGGCTGGGACCCCAGTGATCTGACAGTTATCCCCTATGCTTTCAATTGCAGACAATGTTCACACTAGTGAACACTTCTTTTATTGTTTTCTTAAACAAAGCTTTCTTGTTTTCCTACATGTTTGTCTTTTGCTGGTTTGGTCCCATTAATCTTTATCTTAAGCCCCCGTCACACTAAGCGAGATCGCTGCTAAGTCACAAATTTGGTGACGCAACAGCGACCTTGCCAGCGATCTCGCTATGTTTGACACTTAGCAGCGACCAGGCACCTGCTGTGAGATCGCTGGTCGTGTCTGAGTAGCCTGGACCATTTTTTAATCATTGGAGTCCCGCTGGGCAGTATGCATCAGTGTGTTTGACATGGACAACGACCAACGACCTCAATACTACAGGTCTGAGAAACAGGGTCCCAACGACCTCCGTATCATTCCGGATCGTTGTTGCGTCGCTGGTGAGATCTCTGTTTGACATCTCACCAGCGATCCCAACAGCGACACACCAGCGATCCCTACCAGGTCGTATCACTGTCGGGATCGCTGGTGTGTCGTCAAGTGTAACGGTACCCTCAGAGTACCTTGTTCTTAAAGGGATTGTCCACTACTAAGAAAACCTATTCTTATTCCTATGTTTGCCCCAATCAAACTAAAAAAGTGTATACTCACCCCCCATGCCAGCATGGTTCCAGCTGACTCAACTTCCAACCACCGCAGGCTTCTCTTCTCTCTTCGAACATATAAGTAATTAATAGGAAGTGTATGGCAGTCGCAGTTTTCAATTCCTGTTGATTACGTATTCGTCCAAAGGCGGGGAGAGAAAAGCCAATGGTGATTGGGCATGGGGCTCTTGTAATGTAACAACCTTATGTGATTCCCAGGAATGCGAGTGCTGACACTTCTGGAACAGGCAATGCACAGGCATTGCAGGTGAGTATAAGTTTTTATATTTTAATGCTTGCAAACATGAGGAATGAGAAGGGGTTGTCCAAGTAGTTGACAACCCCTTTAACAACTTAAGTAAGATAAATTATAGCAGAGTTATCTTTTTATTCCATATATTATATAATTCTATTGTTGGGGACCAAATTCAGAGGTGTATCTGTACTATGTGCAGACTTTTCACTTTCATCCGAGTTGTGCAGCCCAGGGGGAGGCCCAAAAGCTTCTTTTGGCCTTTATGTTAAGAATATTACTATTAAAGATCCATGTTAATTACGGACCTGTTGGAGATTTTTCATTGGGGTCCAAAAGCTTCAAGTTACACCACTGACCAGATTGTATGAAGTGTGTATATTTTCTCTGTTTGAGTGTTTCTTTCCATGCTCCAAGCATATTTAGATGAAATTGCAGGCAATTAAGTTGGCTTGTGTGTGAATATACTGTAATTGGTTTGATCTGTGGGATCTTCATTGACTCTAAGAATGTTGCCTGTAGAAGTCTGACCCTGAATATGTGGACATGCTTTATTATAGTGAATAGGGGATGTCAAAATAGTCACGGGGATGCAATTGGGGATGAAACACACAGTTTTTGCAATTGTTGTCCGTTTTAATCCGATCATGTGATGACAGATCTACTTTAAGGTAGCTATGAACATGGTGAGGACATTATTGGGTTTACTTTGGGGTATGGTTTTACTTAAATATTTTACCTTAAAGGTGCTGTCTGATCTTGTGATGAAAGTTTGCAGTCACCCCATGTTACTGCAGAATTCTGAATCTTTACAGTGTTCACACTGCAAGCTGTCAAGAGTTTACCAATATGATGATAGCAAACGGTCACATGACCACAAGTATGGGATTTACATACACATGAGCATGGGCCAACTAGATTGGCTTGGCTGTGCACTTTTAGTTGGAATGTGGCAAAAGTATGTAAATCACATACTTATGGTCACATGACCAGGAGCTCTCGCTTCCATTACTGGACTATCCTGACAGTGTATGGTGTGCGCACTGTAAGGATTCAGAAGTCTGCAGTCACATGCAATGATTGCAGACTTTCACCACAAGACTAGACAACACTTCAAATGTTTACATGCTTTTGGCTTTTGCTGATTTGGATAATTATTTGTTTGATATTATAATGTCATAACCATTGTGTGCTGTTTACTGTCTCGGTACTTTATCATTAATAGAAGACATTCTCTCTTTTTCCATAGGTTACACTACAGCAGACCTCCAGTCCTCCAATACATAACATTTCAGAACCTGGAGAGGAAAAGGAAGAAGAATTAATTCCTAATTCTAAAGTCCTTGACAGTGAGAAACAATCCAGGGAGAACTTTTTTCATTTTATAGGAACCTTTTTCATTTCTCACCAAAATCATCTCTGGGAAATTTGAAACAGGATAGTGTTGTCCAAGATCCCTGCATGGAACATGAAGAAGCACAAGTTAAAAATAACCTGGATAAAGAGGACTTATATCAGGAGCAAACACAAGATGATCATAGAGGAACAGAAAAGGATTCAGAGCAAAACACGGCACGAGAGCAAGAAGACTCTGGAGACGCTGAAGGGGAAACGCCTAAAGAAGTATTAGAAAACGTTGAAGATGCCGTCATTGACACTCCAAAGTAAGTAGCGGGCAATTACGAAGCTATATAGGTGTATAGCTATAGAGGAGTCACTGATAGCAGTCATACCCAGGCTCTGGGGCCTGAGGGGGCTCAAGGGTCCTTTACCACATAGGAAACAGTATTGGATATGTCAGATAGTAAGTGGGGTGGTGGGTGCTCTGTTTTATTGGGAAGTGTAACATTACATTTCCGGTGGCTTGACTTGATCCATGATATGGATAATTCGTTTTTTTCCCTTAATTGGATTTTGTTTTAGTTTTCTGGTAATATATTTTTTTAAGAGACAAACCCTTCATGACCAATCCACTACACAGGTGATAACGTATTGTTCTGCAGAGGTCTGAACGCCTGGGTCTGCATCAATCGATGAAGCGGGGCATTCTTATCCCCATTAGAATGGATAAGCATTTTCATTTGGGCTGCTGACAATAGATGGAACTGCTGCCGGGCATCCGACCCTCATTTCCATATTGTAATGGGGGAATATTGCCTTGTCGACAATTAAAATTCACTTCTATTGCGAGAAACTGAACATGTTGTTGTCATGTGCAAATCGCCTACGTGTGGTTGTGTGACTGCAGGGATCACACGACCACATGTTGTCACGTTTCGGCAGTCTGCAGTCACATGTATTGACACCCGGACAACCCGTTTAGAACTTTGTCATAATGTGAATAAATTTAATTTAGTCTTTGTTAATTCTTTGCCATTTCCAATATCTTTGTTTGCGGAGTATAAATGGGAAGGTTCAGATGCTGTAAATCTCTACATACGGTTTGGACGATACATTTCTCTTGGCCATTTCAGACAAGTCAAATGCATGTACCGTACTTCAGGGATCTGTGGCATTAATTGTGCAAACAGCACCATAGAGACCCTATTAGTTATTTTGGGGGTGCAGCTGGCTTCTATATTTTTGCATGCATAGAGAACTTTTTCTTCCATTCTAAAAAAATACGGGTCAGGAATCCATAACAATCAGTGTCCCTATTTCCTTTTACTGATGCAATGGTTTACTTTGGTTTACTTCAGCACATGGATTTTATTTCTCTGTACCTAAAGGAACAGGAACTTTAGCCATAGCCTAATACACACAGTGCGTTATTTTTAGCAGTCATGGTGTCACACCATGACTAAGGTTTCACCAAAGCTCATCGGTTTTAGGGAGTTGTGGGGGTCTCTTTTGTTGTTTTTTGTAACCTTATGGATTAATAAATCAAGCTTTTGGAATACGTCTGGGATTCGCTCTCCTAAGCTCGCAGGAAATCCTTGCTTTTGGATACAGCCCCGCTTGGCCTGAACCGGGTCTCTTATCTGTGCTGGAGCTTCTATCTGGACATGTACAGTTAGGGCCAGAAATATTTGGACAGTGACACAATTTTCGCGAGTTGGGCTCTGCATGCCACCACATTGGATTTGAAATGAAACCTCTACAACAGAATTCAAGTGCAGATTATAACGTTTAATTTGAAGGGTTGAACAAAAATATCTGATAGTAAATGTAGGAATTGTACACATTTCTTTACAAACACTCCACATTTTAGGAGGTCAAAAGTAATTGGACAAATAAACATAACCCAAACAAAATATTTTTATTTTCAATATTTTGTTGCGAATCCTTTGGAGGCAATCACTGCCTTAAGTCTGGAACCCATGGACATCACCAAACGCTGGGTTTCCTCCTTCTTAAGGCTTTGCCAGGCCTTTACAGCCACAGCCTTCAGGTCTTGCTTGTTTGTGGGTCTTTCCGTCTTAAGTCTGGATTTCAGCAAGTGAAATGCATGCTCAATTGGGTTAAGATCTGGTGATTGACTTGGCCATTGCAGAATGTTCCACTTTTTTGCACTCATGAACTCCTGGGTAGCTTTGGCTGTATGCTTGGGGTCATTGTCCATCTGTACTATGAAGCGCCGTCCAATCAACTTTGCAGCATTTGGCTGAAACTGGGCTGAAAGTATATCCCGGTACACTTCAGAATTCATCCGGCTACTCTTGTCTGCTGTTATGTCATCAATAAACACAAGTGACCCAGTGCCTTTGAAAGCTATGCATGCCCATGCCATCACGTTGCCTCCACCATGTTTTACAGAGGATGTGGTGTGCCTTGGATCATGTGCCATTCCCTTTCTTCTCCAAACTTTTTTCTTCCCATCATTCTGGTACAGGTTGATCTTTGTCTCATCTGTCCATAGAATACTTTTCCAGAACTGAGCTGGCTTCTTGAGGTGTTTTTCAGCAAATTTAACTCTGGCCTGTCTATTTTTGGAATTGATGAATGGTTTGCATCTAGATGTGAACCCTTTGTATTTACTGTCATGGAGTCTTCTCTTTACTGTTGACTTAGAGACAGATACACCTACTTCACTGAGAGTGTTCTGGACTTCAGTTGATGTTGTGAACGGGTTCTTCTTCACCAAATAAAGTATGCGGCAATCATCCACCACTGTTGTCATCCGTGGACGCCCAGGCCTTTTAGAGTTCCCAAGCTCACCAGTCAATTCCTTTTTTCTCAGAATGTACCCAACTGTTGATTTTGCTACTCCAAGCATGTCTGCTATCTCTCTGATGGATTTTTTCTTTTTTTTGAGCCTCAGGATGTTCTGCTTCACCTCAATTGAGAGTTCCTTTGACCGCATGTTGTCTGGTCACAGCAACAGCTTCCAAATGCAAAACCACACACCTGGAATCCACCCCTGACCTTTTAACTACTTCATTGATTACAGGTTAACGAGGGAGACGCCTTCAGAGTTAATTGCAACCCTTAGAGTCCATTGTCCAATTACTTTTGGTCCCTTGAAAAAGAGGAGGCTATGCATTACAGAGCTATGATTCCTAAACCCTTTCTCCGATTTGGATGTGGAAACTCTCATATTGCAGCTGGGAGTGTGCACTTTCAGCCCATATTATATATATAATTGTATTTCTGAACATGTTTTTGTAAACAGCTAAAATAACAAAACTTGTGTCACTGTCCAAATATTTCTGGCCCTAACTGTATATGGGTGAGCTTAATGCTTCTTTGTTTGCTAAAAACACACCAAAGACACGGCAAAAATGCACCACGCTTTTGTTGAGTTTTTCTGCCAAAAGATTTACCGTAGATGCAGATTTAGTGCAGAAATTATCTAAACCAAACTCTGTGTGCGTTACAATTGCATTTCTACAGGAGCCAGTTCCAGGCTGATAGAAATACCCACCACCACTACATGGTATCCATCTACGCTGCTCAAGTGTTCAGCTCACAAAGGATTTCCTGTATATTTGCAAATAGAAAAGTGCTAATGGAAGGGGCTGTCTTAACATTGATAGAGATGTATTTGTAAAGCAAGGAAGTAAACTGTGTATTATAGAACAGAGACGATGTGTAATGGATGTGTCTGACCATACAGGGACATGGTCTGATCATACCACATCTCCTGGGCAGGGGAGGAAGGAAGAAGAATATACAGACATTACAGCACGAGATTACAGATGATCTTTTGTGAGGTAAAACATCCATTACACAGTACATAGCAGGGACACCTATATAAGATTATCTCAGCACAGGAGATGTGGTATGATCAGACCATGTCCCTGTATGGTCAGACACATCCATTATACAGTACATAGCAGGGACACATATATAAGATTATCTCAGCACAGGAGACGTGGTATGATCAGACCATGTCCCTGTACGGTCAGACACATCCATTACACAGTACATAGCAGGGACACATATATAAGATTATCTCAGCACAGGAGATGTGGTATGATCAGACCATGTCCCTGTATGATCAGACACATCCAGTACACAGTACATAGCAGGGACACATATATAAGATTATCTCAGCACAGGAGATGTGGTATGATCATGCCATGTCCCTGTATGGTCAGACACATCCATTATACAGTACATAGCAGGGACACATATGTAAGATTATCTCAGCACAGGAACATTTTTTTTAAACACATCCAATTGTGGAAATTATTATTATTCCAAGATCAATTGATTAACATGAACTTTTAAATTAATTTAAACCCTTTAATGACTAAAAAATAATTATTGGTGTGATGTTTTAATCACTCCTTCTTGGTATCTGTTGTATTCTGTACATGTTCCCTCTGAATTGTAAAGTGCTGTGTAATATGTTCAGCGCTATATAAATAAAATTATTATTATTATCATGCACCATAATTGAAAGCAATACACAAAATGCAAAATAAATTAGAACTAACAAAGAGTTGTATTAAGGAAATAACTAAAATAGAAAAAACAAACCCAATGAGAATAATTTAAGAAGTGAGTCTCTCCCAAAATGATTAAAAAAAAAAACACAAACGCAAACAATACTGTCTCATTCATATAAAAATGAAAAAAGAACGAGTACTGAATAATGAGCGGAAGACACAGGGAAGCTGCGGCTGCAGATGAAGGTAAAATGACATGGAAGTAGTACAGAACATATAAGCTTCATAGACATGACATATGTCCACAGCTCACAATATCATCATGCATATTATATCCAGTGTACAGGGCTGGGCAGTTTTGATCTTTTGCATCTTACAGAGAATGTGATGGTGTAATGCTTGTCTGCATTATACTGTATGTGCGAAGGTGACATAATATTACACACTGAGCTGCTGAATCCCTTCCAGTGGGTGTGTGAAAGTGTTTTCCCATTGTGTGAGGTTCTATTGTTCTCATTTCCGTCTAGAGGGAGAGGATTGTCATTAGATATAATTTGTCTAATTTCTTGCCAGCAGTATGATGTCTACTTCAAACTTCTATTTAAAACACCACTTCAGCGGTTTTTTTTTCAGTGCTGGATAGAGCTTTCAGTGTAATCCCCCTGCCCCCATTCATGTACTCACCTTCTAGTGGCTTCACCTCTGGCCGACTTCTCTTTGGTCCTATGGCGCCATCTTCTGACTGTAACGTCTGACAGTCTGGAGGTCAGAAGTTAAATCACAAGTGTTCAGTGCATCTCTATGAGCTCAAAAGGCGAGGCCCGAATGGGCTCCCGTAGACTTGTATTGAGTTGTGATCTCCGGCAGACAATGAGTAAAAGACCTGGGTCAGGGGACCTGCATTTAGGACGGGGTTCCACCTGCGTGAGTATCGGATGCAATATGCAAATCACCCTCGGCTCCTGCTCTGCTGCGAGCGGGAGCCATGTATCCGTACGCTGTGATCCAATCTTGCAATCGTATCACAGCTGCGGACGGGAGGGAGAAATTAATCTTCCCATCTCCTGCATTGCCTGCCTCGGCGCATATCGCATGGCAGTTGGGTAACATCCGACTGCATTGCTGTGTATCACAAGCACCTATACACTTGTGACTCGCTGCCAAACGCAGCATGCTGTGATTATTTTCCTTGGCACGATTTTGGATAGCAGATACTGCCTGATTTACAACAGTCCAAGGGCAATCTGATGCAATGTTTTATCGGATTGCATCTGTCCGTTTAAAACACAAGTGGAGCCGAGGCCTAAAAGGAACACTCCGGCAGTGCAATAAAAAACCCATTGGAGTGGTGCTTGAAATACAATTTAAATAGCACTCTAGAGTTTCCAAATCGGATTGTTTGGAGATGGAAATGTCTGTTTCCTTCACAGAAACCTTTAACTTAAAGGAAGACTCCTTCCAAAATTAGTATCAATCTCCTTCAATATAAATATATTATTTAATTTATGTTGTGATGGGAACATAAAAAAAAGAGCATAGTTCTTGCATAGCAACCTTATTCTCAGTGTCGCTTGATTAAAGGGTCTCTGTGGCCATTTAGTTGGAAATTTGCGGGTAATTTAGCAATCATACCAGTGTTTAGTGTTAGGCCAGCTTCACACCATGATTTCTGGGATCCGGGGCTGTTCAGTGTGAACCGGACATCCCCGGATCCGACTTGGCCCCTGTTGTATCCCTATGGGGCTGGATAGCAACTATTTGCCATCCGTTTTGCTGTCTGTCCGGCTGGATTCGGGGGATTTAGTTTTTTGCCCCAGACACAAAATCAGAGCATGCAGCATTTTTTGTCTCCGGGGCATAAATCGGTCAAAATCTGATCCTCCTGTATCTGGCGCCCACAGCATGGGAGTCTATGGGCGCCGAATTGCGCCGGATCCGACATAAAATTATACCGGGGCTGTATTTGCCCTCCGGTTCTGTTTGTCCGGGGCTGTCAGGTTCTGTCCGATGCTTCCTGCAAAACATCGGACAGAACCTGACAGCACATAAACATGGTGTGAAGCCGGTCTTAGAGTATTTAACACATGCTCTGGTTTTAAGAGATTTATTTATTGATTCTCTGTAAGTGGGTTGTCTGCTTTTGCAGAGTTTTCTGTTAAAGGAATAAAGCTGAAGATAAGTGTCCTGGTGCTGGTATTCCCAGGGATCATTTGTAAACTGAGAGCAGCAATCATATCCAGGAGTGGTAATATCTGCCATAGTGTTAGCACATCATTCACCCTGTAAAAAAAATAAAAAAGGTAAAACCTGTCTCACAGAGGTGTCAAATTATAGCTGCCTGCTAAAGTCTATGGAGGAGGGAGGAACACAATGAAATAGAGGCACAGACACACAGACCCATGCTGCTACTTTCTAGTAACTTTTTATCTCTTTTCAGCTCCGGGCACAGTATTGCGCCATACTGTTGTATAATATCCTCCATGCTGCTTCTGACCTTTTGACACCTTGAGACAGGAGAGCAGGAATCCCTCATGTCTGTGTGTACTGTGAATGGATATTATTGCAGTAAAGACACCATCACACATAACGAGATCGTTAGCGAGATCGTTGTAACGTCACAGGTTTTGTGACGTAACAGCGATCTCGCTAATGATCTCGTTATATGTGACACTTAGCAGCGATCAGACCCCTGCTGTGAGATCGCTGATCGTTACAAAGTGCTCTGGGTTATTTTTAGGTCGTTGCACTACCCGCTGGGAATGCTGTATCGCTGTGTTTGACAGGGACAACGACCAACGACCTCAATACTACAGGTCTGAGTGACAGGGTCCCAACGACCCCCGTATCATTCCGGATCGTTGTTGCTTCACTGTTGGGATCGCTGGTGAGATCTCTGTTTGACATCTCAACAGCGATCCAAACAGCGACGCACCAGCGGTCCCTACAGGTCGTATCGCTGTTGGGATCGCTGGTGTGTCACCAAGTGTGACGGTACCCTTAGTCTCCATCCACCAGCTCAAAGGCGAATGAAATTTAAAGTGAACCTGTCACCCCCTTTTCGTGCTCTAAACTATGCCCACCAGCTGTAACATGATGTAATTGGAGTTCCTGTAACCCCTCTATGTGCCCAGACGCCCCCCTGCATACCTCAGAAATACACTTTTATTTTCTCTCGTGCTGTATGATAACATCTGGGCACATATAGGGTTACAGGAACCCCAATTATATCATGTTACAGCTGGTGGGCACAGTTTAGAATGCCAAAAGGGGGTGAAAGGTTCCCTTTAAAGATGGTGCCAAAGCCGAGAAGAGAACAGGTTTAAAAAAAGGTAGAATACATATGACTTAACCAATAATACAATTATTTTCTTTAATAAAAGAAAGCTAAGGCTAATTTACATGGGTGAAATCTAGTTTGAACAGATCTGATCATTGTCCTGTGTGAATTTAATGGTAATTAACCAGACAACATGCAGCTAGTTGAATGCTTCTAAGTTCCATGTAGAAACAGGAAGTTACTTTTCCTTGCATGAGTCATCACTGCCAAAGTCACTGGCAGGGGAAGAAGGGAGCAGCAGGCTCAGGAATTGAAGAGGGGAAAAAGTCATGTAGGGAAAAGTGACTTCTGTTTCTACATACAGCTTGAGCTGCTTTCACACTGGCAAATTTGCAAATCCATGTCCATCCATTTTGAAACTGATAGCCGCGGATCCGTTATGGCCTCCCATGTTATCCTATATGTATGGATTGGTCCTAAGTGGCCATCTGTGTGTGTCAGTTTTGTAATGGATCCATTGGTGTCAGCTTTTTACATGTACCCAGAAACAGAGACATGTAAAAAAACAAGACTGTTTCTGGGCTTCCTTGAAAATTGCGGACACCAACTGACAGATACGGATCTGTATATGAAATTATAATGGAGCTCCATGGAGCCGTGAAAAAAACAGATCAGTGTAACAAATCCATTTTGCCATACTGAGCATGCTCAGAAGCAAGGTACAGCTCCTCCCACCCCTGCTTCTGGTAACTGATGACGGATCCGTTAAAAAAAACGGTCATGAACCTCTGTTGCCATCCTAACATGGAGGCCATAACGGATCAGTGGCCATCATTTTCAAACTGATGGACTTGGCTTTGCAAGTATGCCAGTGTGAAAGCAGCCTAAGGGCCCTTTCACATCAGCGTTTTTTTTAAATCGCGGCAGATGCGGTGAAAAAACGCATCTGCCGCGATTTGCATGGCAAAAACCGCAACCGCGCCGCAAGTGCAGCCGTATGCGGTAATCGCGGCAGATGCGTTTTTCACCGCATCTGCCGCGATTTAAAAAAAAAAACGCTGATGTGAAAGGCCTTAGAAAGATTCAGCTTGCCAGTTTTTAATTATGTGATGTTATAAACGTAATAGAAAAGAGAAGGATTAACTGGGTAGAAGTCTACAGTGTTATATAATGTGATGTCTGCAGTATATTAAGAGGATAACATTTTTGATGGAAATGTTTCTTTAAAATGATTGTAATATTGTCAATTAGTGACATTACAGGGGAAGTAAGGCACTCTGTAGATCTTGTTAAAATCTAAGTTTTATCTATGTAATAAACCAATGTGTTTGTTCCTCTTGAACAAGAAATGCACCTTATAGCTCTTTTGTACTGGTTTAGATGTGAGGACCATCTTGTGCATATAAACCAATTCCACAATTACCCTATCATTTGTTTTCGGAAGGTTTCTAAGTGCCCATAACTGTAATAAATACTAAAAAACAGAGCATAAAAGTCCAATTCTATGAAGCAGGTTATATGGCTAGCACTGTTAAATGCAGGGCTTGCTAAAATTAACTACATATACAATGTCCTCAATGCAAAGTCAGATCATATGAAGGGGTGTTTTGGCCGATAGCCACATGGATAATTTACACCAGGGAAATACCTGTATTACAAATTTCAGCCACTCTCTGGATTAAAACGGTGAAACGGGCTAGTGGGGGAAGATGCGCGTCAGAGGGTGTGACCCCATATTGTAAGAAAAGACTGTGGCACACATCCTATGTGTACTGCTGGTGTGATCCATTTCATTCTTCTCCAGGGTTGTCTTCTCTTCGTTGCAGCTCGCTGTTATACAATACCTCAATTTCTAGCTGACGGTTAATGGATCATATTTTATTAGATAACAATAACATTTAAAATTCTTCCTGTGAAAACGCTGTGGAAAGCCGTAATCTTTGTGGTAAATAACATTAAAATGTTAATCCAATAGTAATTGATCTACCCGAGGCAAAATAGAAAGAAGCAAAAACAGTTATGTAGCATAATAAAATCTGCTAAAAGCTACGATGAGTAATGCACCGCAGTCTAGATGTACTAAGATTAACTGCAGTATAGTCACAGAGGGACTAGAGATGCTGCTAAATACCATTTATATGGTAACACCTCGTACCATTGGCGGCTGAAGTTCTATGAAGAACAGAAAAAGGAGTATTGACCATTTCCCAGTTTAAAGGGACTCTGTCCGATCATCTGTTAGTATGATACTAATACTACCGTGATTAGGGCCTGGGCAACCCTTTTAAAATACATAAATTTCCTTACTGTACCCTGTGTAGTTCTCTTGCTTTAAAGGGAACCAACCACCCCAAATGACCCCCCGGACTGTTAATATGTGTCCCTACACCCAGCACACACATTTGGGGCAAGGGGGCGGGGCTAGATCGCGGAACGAAAGGGGGTGGGGCTCTGTCATGCCGCGATCTAGCCCCGCCCCCTTCATGACGTGGCCAGGCTCTTAGGTGCAGAGATGGGCGTGCATAATTTATCAGGCAGCAGTAGACAGGCGGGGCATTTTCGGCTTGCACAGAAGGGCTTCACTGAAGGGAGGAGGGGAGAGGAGGCTGACAGGCACGAAGAAATGCACGAGGACAAAGCTAGGTAACACCCATTCGGCTGAATTTATTAAACTTCATAAAGCTATATCTTAGCTTCTACTAAACCGTTTTTTTTAGCAAAAACGATTGCCCCAAATGTGTGTGCTGGGTGTAGGGACACATATTAACAGTCCGGGGGGGTCATTTGGGTGGTTGGTTCCCTTTAAGCATCTTCACACCCTGCAGGCAGCTGGCTGCACTAGTCCAGTCCATTACATGCACTCCTGACCAGTCAATAGTATGTAAATATTAATTAAATATTCATTCCCAAGCTGGTATCCCCTCCCTCTCCCTGTGCTGAAGTCAGTCACTGAAAATCTCAGTCTTGTGCAAGCTGCTTCTGAGGGGGAGGGAAAGATAGGAAGAGGGCACAACTCCTGTAGAAACATCACTACAGTGTGGTGAGAGTCTTTGAGAGATTTTTTTTCATTAAATTATATAATCAGCGTGTGCAAAGGTGATTGTGAAGGATGGAGAGGAGGGTGAGTTGTGACACCATTGTGATTGGTGGATCTTGTATTGTCAGCTGTGTATAGAGGGTGATTCTTGTCATTGAAATCCTTTCTCTGATGATAGCGAGACTGCCGAAAACTCTTCCTGAAGGACAAAGAGAAGTTTTAAAAAATCCCCATTAGCATGTTGGAATATTGCAATATTGATATTTCAAAAAAAATATATAAAGATTGATGTGAAAACAAAAATAGCTTCAGTATAAACATTTAAAGATGTAGCAGAGTTAGTCATGGTGTGATGTTATTTGTGGTTGGTAACACCACTTCATAAACTTGTCTCAGTGAGTTATGATGAAACACAGACAATGCGGCTTCCAAGAGTCTAATGACAAATCCAGCTCTGCTACATGCATATCAGCGTGTTCCTCTCTAGGGGGTAAATTGAGAGAAGAAAGGATGGAAAATATAGTTGCGAATCTGTATGAATGGCCCCGTGGAGGTCGTATAATATCATGATATTCTTGCATCACAATGTGGACACCTGATGAAGAGATCAAATGGCCAGTGCTCGTCTGCTCTGGCCAGCATTTGCACACTGTTCCTGCTGCCTTCACATTACCAATATACTACAACTTTGGTGTTTAATTGACTAAAATTACTATGGGACTTAGATCTAAAGTCCAAATATAAATTGAATTGGATCCAGTTTCTTATTTCTCCCAAATAAAAACATGGCGGTTTTGTAGTAGCGTACCTTGGGTATCCAGCTTACCCCCTCACTCAATAATAATGCCATCTGAGACCCCCTTTATAAAGTATAAATTTCTGCTTAAAAAGTTATGATGCTCCTGACACCCTTCCCCCCCAGGGCCGTAGGGCCCTCAGAATCGGGCTACAGTTCTTTTGGGGAGTCACGGGGGTCGAGACCCAGCTCCGTGACCCTGGCAGTGTCAATAAAAGTTTGGAGTATATGGGGTAGAAATTGTGACGCCACCCGTAGTGTTCGGCTATTGATGGCCGGTGCTGCGATGCGGGACCTCTGGGGATGATGAAGATGCAGTTAAGGTGATATCACTCCCCACGGGTAGAGCGGTTTCCCAGGGCAACCGGTATGGTCTGCGGCGGTGGCAGGCCATGGGATTCTTCAGGCTGAAGGAGGCGTCTGTGCCATACTAGGGCAGGTTCTCTGTGGCCTGCTTGACTTATCAGTGCGCAGGCGGGGAAATAAACAGTCCCACACAAAGCTTCTGAGTTTTATACCCGGTTTACTTAGTGTTCACTTTAGCAATGTCACCGGGTACTGTTCCTTGCCAAATCTCAGTCCAGATAGTCCTTAAGGAACCGGGATAGCTCATTCAAGACACCTCTTTATGTTCCTTTCTCTCACGGGTTGCTTACTAAGTGCTGCCTGTCTGCCTCTCTCCTGCTCACATCTCTGCACACAGACCCTCAATCCGGGCCTTTTCGAGCGACTGGTACCTAGTCCCCTGACCTAGTACAGCTACCTTCTCGGCGGATGTGTCGGGTGTCTGCCACAGCTCCTCTAGATCTTGTGGCGTCCAGTTCTGTGTTTGGAGTATGGAGTCTCCTCGCCACCTTCGGGTCCGGTCCACTGGTTCCCAACCAGCCCTTCCGTCCAACTCTGGCTAAACTTGGATTCGGGTGCATGGGTGGTTCTCACTGCCGCTTTCCATGCCCCTAGGGCTCCCTGTGCCTCACTTTCTGTCTGTTGTTCCGTGACCCCGAACGAGCTCCTCACTACTCAAGTTCCCCGGGTCCTCTCTCTTAGACGTCTTCTTTCTGCACTCTCACTTCAACTCCCTTTCTTTCTCTTCACTAATGTACTCTGACTAAGTTCCCACCCCACACTTTTCTTCCCTCTGTTCCCTAGCTGAGCCCTCCCTCTATCTGGTCCGCCCACCGTCCCTGGGTCCAGGTTTGTTGGGTGCTTGATAGGTGTCTCAGACTTGCAATCCAGTTTCCCTAAGAACAGGGTTACCACACCCGTGGAATGGCTTCAGTACCCCTTGTGGCAACCAGACTGCAGGGGCACCACACTCCTTGAATGCCTCCTCTACAAGTAGTATTGCCAGCTTTGAACCACCCGGTGCCAAAAAATAAACTTTTTTTATTCAATTTATCTAGTGACTAGGTCTTTTTCTATTCTGTATACAGAATGGGCCAAGACAGGGGCACTGCATACTTCATTGCACTGCTTTCGGCAAAATGTTGATGCCTTCTAGGCCCTAGGCCTACCATCTTGTGTCCTACAGGATGGAGAGTGGTGGGCCAGGGAGCCTATGACTCCCTGCTGTACCATAGGATCCCAATGCATGAGTATTATGTTGACATTGAAAGAGTGGTGCTAGCCCAGAGATCTTGGGCACCAACTAGTGACACACCTCCAAGAGTCACTGGCCTGGGGACATGATCTACAATAGGCTAGGGGTCCCATAGCAGCTGTGCTTACTTAATGATACACTACGTACTTCTTTGCTAGTAGATGCTACTTACAGACGTAGTGGTTCCCTTTATTCTTAGTTTTTTCCATCCTTTACATTACAGTCCTCTTTCTTATAGCCATTTATGAATTTATTTGCCTGCCAGATCGGTGGTTGACCCTTGTCTAAACTCTTAAGTGTTTGTAACCCTGTACTCCCTCCTTGGTCTGTGGTTTACCACTCTATGTTTTGCCAATGTAAGATACTTTTATCTCACTGTCAGCCACCCACATTGCTCTTAGTTGCATTTTACAACCAGGTTCATTTCATGCCGGTGATGATACTTTCCAAAAAAAAAATAGTGATGCAAATTACCCTGAAAATGTACTATATCCAGCATAATTATTTAAATCAGATTATAAAGTCCACTTAGACAGAGATCTACAGTGTTGTATAGTCATTGTGATTTCAGCAAACGTTGCATAACTCATGTCCAAATTAATATAAGAAACTCTGTCATACATCTTAGCAGAAAAATCAATTTCCTCCTCCACTAATCAGCCACTTCTCCTAACCTTACTTTCTGAACATATTCTGAAAAACAAAATATTGCTGTCTATTGAAGTCTATGGAAAGGGGAGGGGAGAAGGGAGGAGCCGAATGAAAGACAGACACACATATACCCTCGCTGCTAATTTTTTTAGGAACTGGTTAAGAGGGCGCACATCCAGCTGAAATGCATTTGTGGCACCCCAAGGGTCCGGTTGCCACAGTGACATTGCCTCCTTCACTGGGGGTAATGTCATGCCTGGGAGCAGAAGGGGACCCTAAGCGAGGTACCCCACGCACACATACACCTTTCTCGACTCCAGGCCAGAAGGGGAGCTCTGAACCCAAGTCAGGGATGCTGCTCTGATTCTTGCAAGGAGGAGGGTTAGTGGTAGAAAAGTGTGGGGTGGGAGGAACAAGTAGTTAGTAAGTCTAGACAAGGAGTCTAGGAAGGAGGACGACGCAGAAGGTCCTGGAGAGTGGAGTCGCTGAGAGGCTCACTCCAGGCCACGCCAAGAAAGGATGCCAGAGTCGGGACCTGAAGACCTGCTGACCACTTCTGGAGGCTCGTAGACTGCACTTTTCCAGGCCACACTTCAGACACGGCGGCACAGCAGTGGAGAGGGCCCGGAGCTACCAGCCATGCAGCAGTGTCCATGAGGGTTCGTACTGCCTGCCATATAGGCTCACAGCAAAGCAGAGAGAGAGAGAGAGGGACGCAGAGTAGCACCAAGCACTAAGACCCTGAACTGGAGAAGTGCAGCAGGCAGACCTCAAACACACTTGACGGGGTAGAATCCAACTACTCCCTGGCTGCCCGGATCGTCCTGGACCTGGTCATCAGAGCCCTGGACTGCACCACATGGTTACAAGTAAAAGGTACAGAAACTACAAGTCCCAATTTTTCTCCAGTCATTTCCTGCACTCTCCATCCCGCTTCCCAGTTGTGACTACGACTACTATCACCACTGTCTCCCTCTAAAACTTTCCCATCACTGTCCCTGGGGCCTTGCTCTACCTGTGGGAAGCGATACCATCCAGGCTGGCACTCCATCAGCCCCAGAGGTCCCCAAGCAATGCTGGTCACCCTGACCAGAATAACCACAGATGGCGTCACAAACTTATCCCCTGTAAATATTCTCCTTATCTGCATGCCCAGGGCCATGGAGCCAGGTCACTGCCACTGTGACTTCCCACCGAACCAACTGGCCCAGTTACCGAGTACCCCACAGTCCTGGTGGGCGTCGTAACTGGCATCATGAACAGGATTCAGACTCCTGGCATCACTGGGTCCTGTGCACCTGAGAACTGTATATTGAGAACTGTATTGAACTGTGATCGCCGCCATTACCGTGCGGTGCATAGGATGCTCAAGGGGTGTTTCGTTGTGGGTGGAACCGCTGACAAGGCGCAGACTGAAACCCGGCCCTGCACTCTGATGGCAGATGGAGCAGAAGAGGCCCCATCCTGCACCCCGCAGCATCCGTACGAACTCTCCCGCCTGCGGAGCAGCAGCCTGAACATTTCACAAAGACTCAGAGCCTGGCTGAGGTTAACTAGGGGGGAGGATTTCCGACTTAGAAGAAGCCACAGCAGCGGTTGCCCTCACAGCCACGATCATGCCCCTGTCCATGCCGTACGTCCCCAGAACGGCTTGGCTACCACAGTACTCTGGTGAGTCGCACACCCTCAGCAACTTTAAGGAAAGACTTAATAGCCTGATGCTTAATAGTTTGATGTGTATCCCCTGGCCGAGGGGTAAAAAGTCAGTATCCTTATCGGACAGCTAAATGGTGCCACTCAAAAGGAGGTGATGTCCTGGCTGGACTCTGATAAAAGGAGCGTCAGACAGATCCTGGCAAGGCTGAAAGAGACTCTTGACACCTGCACGGCAGCTAAAATCAAAATGCGGTTCTTTGGCTGCAATCAAAGGGCTCAGGACAGTGTGCGTGACTATGCCCTCAACCTTAGTGAAGATTGCAAAGTATTCACTGATCTCAGGGAGACCAGTCCAAGAAAACACTGCTGGCAGCTAGCTAAAGCGCTCAAACACAGTGAATTCCTAGGCACATTGCCCCCTGGGAAATATGAATATGCAAATAGAGTCTGTGGAGCCTCGGTTAGGAGTCTCAAACACAGGACTAGCCATATATCCCTCCAGGGAAGGACCCAGCCAAGGGGTGGCTCCTTGCGGAGAACACCATAACCACCAAATGAAGTGGCCCTTCCTGGAGGGATATATGGCTAGTCCTGTGTTTGAGACTCCTAACCGAGGCTCCACAGACTCTATTTGCATACTCAACCTTAGTGAGGCGCTGCGAGCAATAAAGCAGGTTCACCCCGACAGCGTGCAGGAAGAGGACAGACTCCTAACAGAGCAGTTCATAGAGGGGCTGCTGTCCAACACCCACTGAACGCAGCTGCGCATCATGGCTCCACAAAACTCCAACATGAGCCTTGCCCAATTTAAGGATCAGGCCATCCGCATGTTGCTAGAGGTTACCCCTAGTGGCACAGCGCCCTCCAGGTGCCCAGCCATCATGTACCACCAGGAGGCAACGTCCTTCCCTCAGGCACCCGCTGAGGCTGATGCACAGACTCTGAATGACGACACTTCTGCAGATCTGTGCCTCCAAGTCCAAGAGTTAATCAAAAGTGTGGCTGCATTGACAAAAACCATGCAGTCCATGCAGGTGTCATCTTCAAAGGAAAAGATCCGGCTGGCCTCCAGTCCAGATGACATCCCATGGCGACGGCAGCGGAGGATTCCACCAATCAGAGGAAAGGATACCGACTGCTACTACTCGTCTGGACAACCCATCTACCGCCACTGCAACAAGGCGGGGCACATCGAGAGGTTCTGTCCTTTGAATTGGCAATCCCTGGGGCAGAGGGCCGACCCCCAGAAGTAAGAAGAACGGATCCACATAATTGGCAGGACAAGTACGTCAGAGGGCGATCAGTCCTTCCTATCGTGCTTGATGGCATCCCGATGAACGCTCTGCTGGACACTAGTTCCTAGGTGACAACAATGCCATATATCCTTTACAAACTGTACTGGGCTGACTCTGACATTACCCGTAGCCCAGATCATGACTTTACAATAATCGCCAGTAATGGTCAGCTTTTGCCACAAGTGGGGTATAAGGAGGTGACCATTAAGGTGGGGGAATAGAATTAAAGTCAAGAGGCATGATAATTTTAGATATTGAGCGACGAGAATGTAATCCAATGATGACCGTAGGTACCAATGTGATAGAGAATTGTCTTGGAGAGGTGATTGTTCTGTTACAACAGGTGGCCGAAACTGCCAGCTCCGGGCAGCAGCGAGTCTTGCAAAAGGAGATCAATGCCCTAATGCAGAGGCACCAGTTCAAACTTTTTCGCGGAGAAGGCAGCAGTGTAAGGGTTAGTGACCCATTCTCTAGTGCAATACCTCCAAGAAGTCCAAATAAAATTTCCTCCAGGCTATTTGCACCCCTGAATAACTTGTAGATACAAGCTAGAGTGTTATCCTGAATGATTCTTTATAATTTCTCCAAAAACATGTACATACAACACGTCCCAAGAAGTGAAATACTACTATGGTGTTGGGCTGCTATAGGCATCAGGTGTCAAGATTACCAGGCCCTGGTAGAACCCACGTCCTCAGACATCAGGCCCACGGATACTGGAAGCCTGTGCTAGCATTTCTTCTGCGGTGTTGCTATCAGTGTGTCAAGAGTGGGAGAAGAGGGTTGCATTGACAATCCAACGCAATGGGCAGAACTTTGAACACATTTTATAAGTGGTCATAAACCTGTAAATAACTCATGAAAGAATAAAGTTATGTTAAAACCAACCATAGTGACCACCCATCTGGAAAAGTTTTCCCCCTCCCATATACTAATGTGCCACAAACAGGAAGTTAATATCACCAACCATTCCCATTTTATTTAGGTGCATCCATATAAATGGCTCACCCTTTATACCTAGAAAGAGACCATATATTCTAGTGAATTCAGAGTAGTGAACAAGCTAGAATGTATGGGCTGCAGTCAGGACCTCCAAGCACCCCATACAGTCTAGGCTCAACTGGAGTGGCTGCTCTTTCAGCATATGGGGGTGCATTATCTGCATGCTGGGAGAGTGAAACTTCGCTGTGGTTTACCATTAGAGGGCATGTTTGGGGTTAATAAATGGGAAAATGACGGTTGTCTGTGTATTTTATTTCAAATAGAGGATTTTTCTGTGTGTTTCTTTTTAATTATTTACTCACAGGATTGATAATGTACAGTCTCATAGAAGCCTGAACATTATCAATCTAGGATTTAATGACAATTTGTCAATACCGGCTGTAATTAACCCCTTCTATCACCCCAATGCCACGTATCTTAGCGCTTACAAAGTGCTGCTGTATAATTTTGTTTGGATGGATAGATAGATACTGTAGGTAGATGGATTCTTGAGCATATATAAACATTTATTTTATTTCTACCTTTCTGGCATTTAAAATGTTAACCTGAGCTCTTCTGGAGTGTATGAGTTTTCCTGGCAGCACTCTGGGGCATACGCTTTCATAAAGCAAATATTTCCTACGGAGCACATGGAGCATTGTTATTGAGCCGATCTCCGTACATCCTTTAATAACATTGTACATTTTTTGTGATTACAATTCGTGGATATGATTTCACTGAATATTAAGAGCCGGTATATTGTGGTCCCTAAGTGCGAGCGACATGTGAATACCTTGTTTATTACACGTATTACTATTCAAACAGGAATGGGAATAACATGACGGCAAAATGAAATAAATTCTGACACCCTCCAACAAAAGTGTGGAATTCTAGGTGTCGGATGATTAAATAGAAGGAAGCACTTGGCTGAGATCATTAGCACAGGAGACAGATAAGAAAAGCTCGGCATTGTCTCCTCCACGCTGACGGCATTTCATGTGACAGTATTACCGCTAAACCGAGGTCTTGTCAGTCACATTCAGGCACTGGGAAGTTTCTCTAGATCTCCGGTGATGGCTTTAGTGACACAGCAGCTCCAGAATATTGTCACAGATTCGCACTTGTCACTGAGTTTTACTTATAGTTATAAATTTATAGTTTAAAATACTTTTCCTAACAGTGGTGTTCTTAATAAATGAGTTTTCTCACGGTGGTGAGCTTTGTAAGACACAGTTGCAGTCACAGGAGCAAAGGACCCTGGCATTGAGGGTTATCTGTTCGGGTGTGTGTCTGTGTGGAATCTGACACTATCCTATCACTATCTGTTGAAGGACACCCTTTTGACAAGAACAATGGCAATAGCCACTTTACACGTCCCAACGTCGGTCCGATATTTGATCCAACGGCGCGGGAGCGCGCTTTTTCTGGGCAGAATTCCAAGATCGCATAGGAGATGTTACACAGCGCGATATCGGCAGGCAACGCCACTACGATGTGTACGCCCCCTTGTATGGGCAACCCAGGAACAACCATTTAACATGGGACAGGATAGGGGACGTTGTACTCCACATCGTAGTTGGGCTTTTACACAGCCCGATCCGGCCACAACGTCCAACCAATATCGGCCCGTTGGAGAGCATGCTCATTTGATCCCCGATATCCGTTTGGCAGTGTTCGTGCATTGTATTGGGCGTTTAAACCATACAACGCACAAACGATATCGGGGCCAATGCACAAACCACGTGACTTTTGGTCGGAGTTGGATGCCGATATCGGGACGTGTAAAGTGGCCATAATACCTACATGTCAACTTATTCCTAAAGGTAAAGAGAATCTGTTAGCAGGTTTTTGCTTTTTAGTTTTAAGAGAAAAGGATATAGAGATTAGAATATAGATTGTAGTGATGTCATTTATTAAGCTGTTTACTGTTGTTTACTTACAGTGAAGATTTTATCACCAGGACAGTATCATTGCTGTGACTAGATGCCTCATACATGCTAGTCTGACACGCCTCCTCCTATGATAAGCAGCTTACTGTCACTCGACAGTGTATGTCGAGAACTGTGGTGTGGGCAGGATTAGCTTACGTAGCTCTTCTACTTGGTACAACTAAGAAGTCTGCTTGTGTCACACCCAGTAGAAGGCACATTGCTGAAATCAGGGTTTCATTTTCTATATTATGCTACTCTCAGATGAGCTTGGAAAAATCTGCTGACTGATTCTTTTTAAAGGTGTATTAACAATAATGGCACAAAATAGATTTGTAACCTGCTATGTACTATGTACTATGAAGCTACAAGTACAGACAGTGATAGCTGGGGGGGGGCGTAAACAATCTGACAGGTTCCCTACATGCTCCTACTGTATGCAGGGAGCTGTGTGTGGCAGGCTGTTAAAAGAATAGGAAACAGGTGCCTAAGTCGATTTGGTGTTTGTGTTGCTGCTGCTCCACTGAGAGTCATGTCCTAGTGTGCGCCATTTTCTAAAATCATTACTTGGGTAATCATTTAGTTAAATGGTGTTGCAAAACTGTAGTGTTAAATATATGATGTGAAATGTTTTTATGTGCAAAATAATCATTCTATTTTGTTATAACTAAGCACAGTTAGTTACTGTGCCCGAGCTCTATAGCTAGTCATTATATCTTTGTGTGTTCTTACACTAGTGACCAAAAGTCTTGCATTTTATTAAAGTGTGATTACTTCTGTCTGGTTGTTGTGATG
>JARQOC010000002.1:72340240-72375435 GCA_033576535.1 Allobates femoralis | reverse complement strand
AGAGTGATGAAGAATTACTAAAGACTGAACCACAGTCAAATACCAAACTATCTTTTAAATTAAAAGAGTTAAACAATACATTTTTGGATAAAACATCAGAATCAGAAGATTTACCAATATTACATTCACAAATAAGTGAGATGTCCAGATCCTCAGAAAATCAGGCAACAAATTGAAAATGTAATTAACATTATTCCAGAAAATAATCGGCAAAAAGATGGACAATTGCCAAATCCAATTCCTGAAGTAACAATCCTTCAATTAAAAGAAAGTTTAGATGAATCTGCAGTGAAGTCTGGAATAATTTCAAAGATGATAGAAGACCAGAAACCAAATATACACGTTGTGTCAAATGTATCAGATGGTATACAAGCACAAGTAGAACCGTTAAAGGTCAATTTATGTCTAGAACCAGATTCTGAGGTTCACGTTTCTGAAAATAGCAATGACTCTTCATCTTCAAAGTCTCACAAAGATGTGAATTTGAGGAGGGATTAACAGAGAACAGCCATATTAATGGCTTAGTCAATGAAGACAATGGCGCCGAAAAGAAACCAAATATAAAACCTGCAAATGCTTTACAGGATACCGATAACATGACTATACAAGAAAGCTGTTTGATAGATATTTCATCTCTTAATAAAGACCGTGAAGCAGTAACTTCCAGGGATGTTTCATTTGATAATGGTATTGAGTGTCGCTCACCGACTCCATCCACAATATCTGACTCTCCATCATATGTTGATTGCAACGACGCTCAGTTTGACAGTCCAAATGATTCGGCATTGTGTCCTCACAAGCTTATACACCAGATGAACACATACAATTTAAGACATTTCATTCTGAAATATTCAATAAAAATGCTTCAGATCCATTTGTAATAGATCAAAAAAGTGAGAGGCCTCCAAGCCAAACCCTAATTTAATGTCAATGTACAAAGTGTGCCAATATTGCAAAATCAGGAGCAAATAATAAACATTAATACTCTACCGGAAGAAGCACGTGGCTCTCTTGCAGGTGGATGTACTGCTAATTGCCATGTGATACATCCTTTAAAAGTTCAGCTCCAGAAAGGCCCAGCAACTTAAATGCAGAGGTTTATGTTGCTAAGGTATCCATGAAAACAGTGAACATTGAGGAAGTCAAATTACCCTATGGCTTGCGTTCTGACATCATATCTGTTGCTAAGCTTGAAAGCCCAACTTTTACAAAAGAAGTCATATGTATACCCAAACTTGTCACCTCCACCGACATCTACAGAAAAGTACATTCCAGGTTTCCACTCCATTGAAAATAATAAAGACTTTGTTACTAATGGGGAGTTGCCCTACAATAGAGAAGATTATGTTACTTTCAATAAGTTTGAGAAACCTCAGAAAAAATTGTTATTTGGAAACTGATTATTTACCATCATGTAAGGACAGTGATGAGACTATAACCGTGTTAGTGATTTGCCTAGTAAAGGCAATAATGGCAGTATTCTGCAATATACCTGTATTCAAAAGAATCAATCAAATATCAGATAAATCGCCAAAAGTCTTAATGGAAAATTTAAAAAACAATAATATAAATGTCTGCAGTAGTGACAATATCATAAATGATTCCCTACAGACACATAAATCACAAAGGGAATCAGCAAATGAGACTGTTATGTCTAGTAATTCATTGAAAGACTTGGTGAATCACTTTCAGAAATAACTCCAAATACAAAAAAGAATCATAAAGAAAAGTTAAATAATTTACTGTTACATTCAGCGTTAATCCATGATGTTAGTGACAAAAATGAAATAATTTCTTCAGGTTCTAAGAATTCAAAAATGATACTTCCCGGCAAGGACCATTCTCAGTCATCAAATGAGTTGTTCGAGAAAAAAGCCAACGAGATTATTTTCAGTGTGTTGCATTCTGCCATTGACGAAATTCAATATAACAATCAAAGTCTAACAGACTTGCAGCATATCAAAGAGAGTCGAAGTGAGAAGAATAAAGATCTAGAAGACCATCCTGATCAGTTCCTAGTTAAGTGTTCAGGTAAACCTTCTGACCATATACTTATAGAAGACCGGATCTCATTATGTCCATGGCGGTGGGAATTGTGAATGATGTTATATCGTCTTCTAAACAGATGGTGCTTTCCAATATCATTCCAAATGTCTTAAGTAAGGATATGGACACAAATAAAGCTACACAACAAAAAACAATAAGTGTTTTTAATGACTTATCCATGAACAATCAAAAAGGTCCAGTTGAAGATTCATTAAACTCAAACCGTGACGTTCTGTCCTCCGGCTTTGACAATGTAATCCATCTTCCTTCTTGTGAAGTAAATTCTAATGTCCTTCAAGTAGCTGAAGTGCCTCAGACTCTTACGTCCAAGCTGGAAACTGAACCTAATTTATTAAATAAGTTAAGTTCAACAGTCGCCAAGGACATGAGTGACAATGATGTGGAAAGTACTGTAAAACTTGAAGTTTTAGGAAACACAGATGATGAAGAACTTCCCGACTTTTCTAGAAGCTCTGTTAAAGCAAGTACATACAACTCAATAGAAGAAATATATACCAATGGAGATCTTACGTTTGATGACATGTGTTGTGACAAACACATAGAATCCATATCGCGTGGGACTGAAGGATCAATGGAAGACCTTGTGTATAATATTATTAGTAATGAAAACGGCAACATTTCAGAGTTGTCTGACTTCTTACAGTTTTCAGTATTTAGTAGTCGTTATGTTGAAATAAGTGGAAGTGATGATGAGTCACCAGATGAGGAAAAAGATAGTGAACAGGTCTCTGACAATGATTCATTTCTCCCTGTGCAGTCAAGACGTGTTAAGATTTATCCATTTGCTCTGTCACCTATATACGAAGATGATAGCGCTTGTGAACACTCCATGTCCAACGATGGTTCTCCAATGTATGCTGAGGGGGCAACAGCAAGTAACAATGGTCATGACATCTTATCTCTGTTGCAGTCTGTATCAGATCGCTTGAAAGAGACTGATTTAGAAGACACATCCATTGAAGAAATATATTCATCTTCGAGTAATGACGTTTCTGTTGTCAAAGACAGATTTAATAAGGAAGGAACACCGGAACCAGAGGACATCACCGCCCCTTCTAAGACGAGCCTTGCTGCCTCAACAACTGGTTTGTTCATAACCAAATCCTTTGCAGAAAACAAACCTAATCCGGCTTTAGGACGTCAGTCGTTTCTTCTGAATATGATGTCACAGCCTGACTCTTCTGGGGAAAAATCCAGCAATTCGGTTCCATGTATTAGTAGTGAAACATCTGCGTCACCAACATCTGAATCAAATCCAAATCAAAGTGCAGATCCTTCTCCAAGTACAGCTGCTGTCAGTTCACTGACTTCAGATCCTGTACTGCCTGCTAAGTGCTCAGCTCCAGATCACAAGCCGCGCGTGGCTCCTAAAAGTGTTTATTATCAGTATTTCCACTCTACACAAAACTGCGTATCCAATCCAGAGAATGGTGAAAGTCCTGCTAAGGAGGAAATAAAAACCTCAAAGATCAAGGCAGAACATGATATGGTGAGAAATGTTTCTTACATTTGAAATATTTGTTGTGTCACAGCCTACAATGTACATGAACTCATTGGATTTATCCCTACTAATACTGGACTTTAGTGTCTACCACAATGCTTGCCAGCCTTTTCTGTATGATTGTGCCTACTTCACTAAGTGGGACCACCCCCTGGACTCCTAAGTCCAGTATGAACAGGAATTTCAGTTAATGAGTAACAAGTCATACTGAATCTCTTCAATATCTATAGAAATGCACTCAGCTCCACTTCACTAAACTCTTTAAATTGCACATACATAAGTGATTTGGTACTGGCAACCCTTTGGTCCCCCAGCCATTGTTAACATGAGAAAGAATTGAGCATGCTCAATTTTAATATTTTCAATTCTATGTTTCCATGTGACCAGAGTGGTCTGAAAGTTACTTTTTCCCAAACACTGCCAAGTGTGCCATGTTTTTTTTTTTTGGGGGGGGAGGGGGGTGATGGGGTTACTTGCTCTGCTTGCTTCACAAGGTAACGACAGGGACACTTTCCACTTAAAAGTCTAGTTGGTGTATTCAACTTCACATAAACCACACTCCTGGTAATGTGAGCCTTCAAACAAGACAAACATAGTTTCTCCATCCATCTTATTCAGGGATACACACGCATAGGTTCAGATATTACATCTCCACAGAAATATCCCTGCCTCTACTCACTGACCCCAGTCAGTATACACAACACTTCTCCCAGAGATTCCTTCTGGAGGTATGGCATCCTCCACCTGCTGACCATGTTTCAAATAAACAGCCAACATTATAACATGAGCCACACACGTGGGTGGAGGTATGTCGATAGCCAGACCCGCCCTTCTCTCTAGCTACCTGTAAAACCTGGCCCTAAAATGGCTTAATAAGTGTCGTGGCACAGCATGTACCAGACCACACATCCAAGTTTACATCACAGAAGACAACAATCTCTGTGGTACATACAGAATATACCCGGCCACCATCTTACAGGGGTTAGGAAAGAGCTAATTGTTCTCACACAATGCAGCAGAAATCTGAATAACAGTGGGTTTACACGCTAGGATATCCTGAACGATATCCTTGAAACGTCACAGATTTGTGATCGTTGAAAAGATATAGTTCGGGCGTTGTTGCGTGTAAACCAACGATGTAGGATGAAAAGATCGTTGGATCGTTCATCCTAGATTTGAGATCCTGACCTCAGATCTATCGTTCGTCGTCCAATTAACGCTGCTTCAGGAAGCAGCATCGTTCAGTGTGACAATATCGTTCAAAAATCTCCTACTCCTGCCACTTTATTACATCGCTCACTCCTTCCTCTCCTATTTAACAGTTGCGCTGCCGCATAGGATATCATTAACGATATCCTTGTGTGTGACAGCGCACTAATGATGTCGGAACGATCACAGTTACGTGATCGTTCCAAGGATATTGTTTACGATATCCTAGCGTGTAAACCCAGCGTTGGACAGATGTAAACAAATCAACATGATTTTGAAAACAAGAAAAAAAGGGAAAATATAAAAAAAATGGGGAAATGTAATTTTTAATACAGAAATAATTCTGCTAACCTGAAGTAAACAAGCTGGTCTTTTACACTTTTAATGTACAATTATTTAAAAATATTAAAATTAATAATAAAAATGTAAAAACACAGAAAACACCCTGGAGACTCTTTCTCTAAAATGGAAAAATAGGAATAATAATATCAAATATCAAATAAAAAGTGCAGTGTATTGTCACATGGAAACCAGATCGACTAGATGAGTTATTGTTCTTGATTGCTGGATACGTATTGGTATTTCTACATTTATTTTTACATCCAAGGAGTAATCAATTTTTACTGAATCTTCTGGTAAATGCTTTTTTACTTTTGTGATTTCAGAACGCAGCTGATTCAGAAACTTTAAAGTTTAACCCGAGGCCAGGAAAGGTTTGTTTTCCATTTTATTGTATCATTATTGAACTTAGCGAGGCAGTACTGACTTTAATGGAATTTAAGTGTACCTATTTTACTGAAATACACATGTAGACAGAGTTGTTGGTCACCTTCTGCTAAAGTAATAAAAAACTACAAAGGTCACTAAAATAACTTGAATAATTTTCATTTTAAATTTACTGAATATTAATGATTACAAATCAGACATTGCTTTTGAATGTGGTTCAACAGAAAAATGAAAAAAACAAAAAAAAAAAATGATTGTACCCTAATTTTTAAAGCGCAATATCCTGAAAGGTTTGAGGCTTCTCAATATGCATGTTGGCAAATTCCAGTCTCTCTTTTTTAAGATTTGCTTTCAACAGTGGCTTTTTCCTCGATTGTCTTCCATGAAGTCCACTATTGTCAAGATAGCGACAGATGGTGCAATCTTACACTGATGTACCTTGACCTTGGAGTTCATCTCTATTTTCTTGTTCTGGGGTCTTTGGTTACCATTCGTATTATCCATCTCTTCAATTTATCAGTTACCTCCTGTGACCTCATCCAGGCAGGCTAAAGTCCCATAGACCTTAAACATCTGAATAATATGTGAAATTGTAGTAACAGCAAGAACAAGCTGTTTGGAGATGGTCTTATAGCCTTTACCTTTAAAACGTTTGTCAGTAATTTTCGTTCTAATCTTCTGAGACAACTAACTCCCCCATAGCTCTCTTTGCTTCATGTTCAGTGTGGTACACAGCATGATACCAAAGAGCACAGTGACTACTTTTCACCCTTCAAATAGGCAAACTGACTGATTCTAATTACAGCTTAGGCTGGTTTCACACTACGATTTTGTGAAATCCGATGCTGTCCAATAGAAATCGGACAGCATCGGATCCGAATTTGCCCCCATGTAACCCTATGGGGATCGGACCGATTCGGATGTGCACTAATTGCCATCCGAATCGCGTCTGATCCGATTTTGTCCGATTTCTTTCCGGTGCAAAAATCGGAGACTGCTCCAATTTTTGCATCTGAATCAAAAACCGGATAGAATCGGATCTGACAGATCGGATGGCAATTATGCCAAATCCGATCCGATTCCATTAACATGGGGCCCTATGGAGCAGGGTCCGAGGAAACATCTGATGTCTCCTCGGACCCGATTTTAGTGTACTGAGCATGCTCAGTACACTAAAATTGCTCCAACCCTTCTAATTACACTTCTACAATGTATACCATATATACTCGTGTATAAGCCGACCCGTGTATAAGCCTACCCCCCTACTTTTGCCCCAAAAATCTGGAAAAACCTATTGACTCGTGTATAAGCTGAGGGTGGACCACAGCACAGGTATACAGCCCCCAGCAGTGTGGTATACAGGCCCCCCCAGTGGTATACAGGCCTCCCCAGTGGTAGTATACAGCAGCCCCAGTGGTAGTATACAGCAACCCCAGTGGTAGTATACAGCAGCCCCAGTGGTAGTACATAGCATCCCCAGCAGCCCCAGTGGTAGTATATAGCAGCCCCAGCAGCCCCAGTGGTAGTATACAGCAGCCCCAGCAGCCCCAGTGGTAGTATATAGCAGCCCCAGCAGCCCCAGTGGTAGTATACAGCAGCCCCAGTGGTAGTATATAGCATCCCCAGCAGCCCCAGTGGTAGTATATAGCAGCCCCAGCAGCCCCAGTGGTAGTATACAGCAGCCCCAGCAACCCCAGTGGTAGTATACAGCAGCCCCAGTGGTAGTATATAGCAGCCCCAGTGGTAGTATACAGCAGCCCCAGCAGCCCCAGTGGTAGTATATAGCATCCCCAGCAGCCCCAGTGGTAGTATATAGCAGCCCCAGCAGCCCCAGTGGTAGTATACAGCAGCCCCAGCAGCCCCAGTGGTAGTATATAGCAGCCCCAGCGGTAGTATACAGCAGCCCCAGTAATCCAGGGCCCCCCCAGCCTTGCTCCGGTAACCTGTAAAGTAAAATATACTTACCACTGTCCCGCTGCCGTCCGCGCCCGTCACTGCTGACACCGCGATCCTCCATCTTCATGCGTCTTCTTTCGGTTTCCTGTGTTCGTCGCCGGCAATGACGTCATTGCCTGCGACGAACACAGGAAACTGGAAGAAGACGCATGAAGATGGAGGATCGCTATGTCGGCAGCGGCGGGCGCGGACGGCAGCGGGACAGTGATAAGTATATTTTACTTTACAGGTTACCGGAGCAAGGCTGGGGGGGCCCTGGATTACTGGGGCTGCCGGGGCTGCCGTATTGACTCGCGTATAAGCCGAGGGGGGTACTTTTCAACACAATTTTTGGGCTGAAAAACTCAGCTTATACGCGAGTATATACGGTAATATACATTCCAGAAGTGTAATTAAGTAAAAGAAAGAGTTAAAAATACAAAAATCAATATGCTCACCCATCCTGTATCCAGCGCTGCCTCCCACAGCAACGTCCTTGTGCTTACAGGACCTGTGATGATGTCACAGAGCATCATCGGGTCACATTTTTGATTTTTTGATTTTTAACTCTTTCTTATATTTCACTTCTGCAATGTATATTATACATTGCAGAAGTGAAAGTGCCCCGCTGTCACCTCCAATGCTTTCCTTTCCTGTCCGTGGGATCCTTCAAAAAGTAGAATCCCACGGACAGGGAAAAAATTGTAATGTGAAAGTAGCTTTAGTGTAATATCTTCCTATGGTCAAATTATTTTCAATCCTCTCTTAGGGGTACAATAATGTTTGTCCAAGTCATTTTTATTAGTGATTTGTGTTTTTCCGTGGCACCACAATTCCAAAGCAATGTCTAATTTTCATGAGTTGGTATTCTGTATATTTAATTGACAATTACTCTTGTCAATTTTATTATTATTATTATTATTATTATTATTATTATAGTGCCATTTATTCCATGGCGCTTTACATGTGAAAAGGGCATACATAGACAAGTAAAATAAATATGAGCAATACAAGGCACACACAAGTACAGAAGGAGAGAGGACACTGCCTGCAAGGGTTCACAGTCTACAAGGGATGGGTGAGGATACACTATGAGAGGGTTGAGCTGGTCTTTGGCAGTTCAGTAGACTGAGGATCATTGCAGGTTAAAGATTTGTCGGAAGAGGTGGGTCTTCAGGTTCCTTTTGAAGGTTTCCACGTTGGGTGAGAGTCTGATGTGTTGGGGCAGAGAGTTCCAGAGTATAGTGGAAGCACGGGAGAAATCTTGTATGCGGTTGTGGGAAGAAGAGATGAATGGGGAGTAGAGAAGGAGATATTGAGAGGATCGGAGGTTGCGTGTAGGTAAGTACCAGAGGAACATGTCACAGATGTATGGAGGAGACAGGTTGTGGATGGCTTTGTAAGCCACAGTTAGGGTTTTTTCAATTATCTGAAAGTTGAGAAACAAACAGAGTGCAATGGGTCTTATCGTTTAAGGTTAACTCACTATAATTGTATGTGCTCACCTGAGCCAGTTGTGAAAACCCACAACTGATTTATGCACTTGTACAGCTGCTGCTGGATCAGCACTCCCATGCATATACAGAAATCCAAGAAATAGTGCTTCCACGATCCACACTGCTGTTGAAGAAATAAGGACCACACAGGGTCTTGATGCATTGGTGCTTATTCCGACGCGTTTCGGGGCTGTCGCAACTCATTCATCAGGGGTACAAAAAAACTTAGTTTTAGACAATAGGACAATAGGACGCCAGTGAAGGGTTTGGCAGAGAGGAGAGGCTGGGGAATAAAGGGGAGACTGGTGGATTAGTCGGGCAGGAGAGTTTAAGATAGATTGGAGTGGTGTGAGAGTGCTAGAGGGGAGGCCAGAGAGTAGAAGGTTGCAGTAGTCGAGGCGTGAAATGACGAGGGCATGCATGAGTGTTTTTGCAGTTTCTTGGTCAAGGAATGTACAAATTCGGGAGATAGGTGGCAAGGGCTTGGATATGTGGTTTGAAAGAGAGGGGGCAAAGTCAAGGATCACCCCAAGGCACTGTACATGCAGGACAGGGGAAAGTGAGCAGCCATTGCCTTTGATGGATAGGTCAGGTGGAGGGTTACAGTGAGTTGAGGGAAAGATGATGAATTCTGTTTTGTCCATGTTCAGTTTTAGATAGGGAGCCTACAAGAATGATAAAATAGCGGACAGACGTTGTGGGATTTTGGTCAGTAAGAAGGTGATTTCAGGTCCAAAGAGGTAGATCTGCGTGTCATTAGCATAGAGATGTTACTGCAATTGGGATTGGGATTCTATGAGCTGACCCAGGTCAAAGGTGTAGATGGAGAAGAGTATGGGTCCTAGAACTGAGCCTTTGGGAACACAGACGGACAGGGGGTGAAGTGAGGAGGTGGTGTGGGAGAAGGTGACACTGAATGTCTGGTCTGTTAGATACAACAAGATCCAGGACAGGGCCAAGTCTGTGATGCCAAGAGATGAAAGAATCTGTAACAGAGAGGAATGATCTACAATATCAAAGACAGATTGAGGAGAAGAAGGACGGAGTGGTGTCGCTTTCTCTTGGCGGTTAGTAGGTCATTGGTGACTTTAGGTAGGGCAGTTTCAGTGGAGTGTTGCAGTCATAAGTCAGACTGTAACCTGTCAAAGAGGGAGCAGGAGGAGAGGTGGGAGGAGAGTTCAAGACAGACATGCTTTTCCAACAGTTTTGAGGGAGAAGTCATATTGGGCGATAATTAGACACAGAGGATGGGTCAAGGGAGGACTTTTTGAGGATAGGTGTGATTGAGGCATATTTCAAGGATGAGGGGAAGGCACCATTTGTAAGTGAAAGGTTGAAGAGATGTGTTAGGGTTGGGATGAAGACTGCGGTGAGACTGTGGATGAGATGGGACGGGAGCGGGTCAAGCATACAATTGGTGAGATGTGATCTTGACAGAAGGGAGGAGAGCTGATCATCTGTCATGATGGAGAAGCTGGTTTTGGAAGAACAGGGCTGAGCAGTTATAAGGAGGGGTATAGGGGGTTGTGGGACAAAGCTTTCTCTAATGTTATCAATCTTCTGCCTAAAGAAAGAGGCAAAGTCTTCAGCAAAAATGAGAGGAGAGGGAGGAGGTGCTGGGGAGCAGAACAGAGTAGAGAATTGAAAGTTTTGAATAGCTGTTTAGGTTTGTGAGACAGAGAGGATATGAGACATGAGAAGTAAGTTTGTTTTGCAGCAGTGAGCATGGATTTGACGTTGGCAAGGGAATGTTTGTATGCAACAAAGTGCTCAGCAGAATGGGGTCTCTTCCGTCTCCGCTCAGCTACCCTGGAGGCCCGTCTCACTTCTTTGGTCAGGCTGGCTGCCAGGGTTGTCTGTTGATTGTAGGAGTTTTGCTGTGCGTCAAGGGGGCGGCTGAATCGAGCACTGCTGTTATGTAGTGTTATATAATGTGGCAGTAGCATCTGTGTCATGTAAGGAAGCTATGTCTGTAAGAGGGAGAAGGGGCTCAGAGAATGGGTGTAAATTAAAGTGTTTGAGATTTCTGCAAGGATGGTTGAGCTGGTGGAGTGGCTGTTGCACACAAGCAGAGGAGAGGGAGGAGAATGTCAGTAGGTTGTGGTCACACAGGGGGAGGGGTGAGTTAGAGAGGCTAGTAAGGGAACAGAAGCAGATGAAGATAAGATCCAGCATGTGGCCATCTTTGTGAGTGGCTATGGAGGACCATTGAGTGAGGCCAAAGGAGGTAGTTAATGATAAAAGTTTGGAGGCAGCTGAGGTGGAAGTGTCAATGGGGATGTTGAAATCACCCATAATGATAGTGGGGATGTCAGCAGAAAGGAAATGAAGTAGCCAGATGGTTAAGTGATCGAGAAAGATGGTGATGGCTAGCTCTGGGGGGTGGTAGATGACAGCCAGCTGGAGTTTGGAGGGTGAATAGATGCGGACGGAGTGCACCTCAAAGGAGGGAAGAGTAATGGCAGAAGTTAGTGGAATTGGGGTAAAAGAGCAGTTATCGGACAGGAGCAAGCCAATTCCTCCATCATGTTTGTTGTTGGGGCGAGGGATGTAAGAGAGATGGAATCCACCATAAGAAAGTGCAGCAGAAGCGACTGTGTCGGGGGGGGGGGATGGGGGGTGAGCCAGGTTTCAGTGATGCCGAGGAAGGAGAGTTTGTTAGTGATAAAGAGGTCATAGATGTGCGACAGTTTGTTGCAGACAGAGCATTCGTTTCATAGTGCTCCTGGTAGGAGGAGTGGGGGCTGGATGGATGAAATGGGGTTAAATCTTGTACATGGGTTAACAGCTTGTAGAGGATCGTGGTAGTGTGTTAGAAATGAGTGTGGGTGATGTGTTGAGGGCCAGGATTTAGGTATACATCGGCAGCAATGAGGAGCAGCAGAGTGATAGAAGGTGGAGCAGGATAAGGCATGATGTGGCCGTGTGTGTCTGGAGAAAAAGGATTGTATGTGGAGAACAGTTCTGACGATGAGGTGAGATGGCTGGGGAGGATGGAGAGAGAAATTACTAGCTCTTTACTAGTGGAGGGATTAGAGGAGTTAGTAAGAAATGAAGTAGTATGTGGGTGAAAGTGAAGAGAAACAAACATTGTAATGGCATTTTATCCCTTCTCCTTCCAGTCAATTCCAGTCAATTTCTAGTCTATTTCAAAGTATTGTACTTAGAAAGCTGTACTTTGAAAGCTGTAGTTTGAAAGATTTAACAGGAAAAATGTACCAGTTTCCAGTAGAAATTTGCAGTTGAATTTATTCAATTATTCTTCCAGTTTCCATATACAGCTCAGACAGAAACAGTCAACATGTGGATGACATGACAGGAACTGGTTGCACAAGGCAATGCGTTTCGGACTGAGTCCTTTGTCAAGTTTGAAAGATTCCTGGATCAGAGTAGAGTCTGGATCAGACTCATGGTTCTGAATATATCTGCAGCTAAGGGTAATCAGGTGTGGATGAGGGGTGCGGTGGCAAGGACTAACCAGATCTGTGAGCTAAACAGAGTCATAAAAAGAGGGAGGATTTGGAGGCCAGTCCAAGACATGCTAGAATAATCATGATGGATGCAATACAGCATGGACATGATAGGTAAGAAATAGTAAATTGAGAGATTATATGCACTTAACACAGAAGTCAGAAGCCAGGGAAAGCATGGATGATCAGACAGAATCTGTAGAGCGTACCAGAGACAGATTATATGCTACAGCATGAACAGGAACTGAGCACAGAGCAGTATATCATGAAAGACACAAGCAGGAAAGCTGTGTAGATTCAAATCGTACCAGAGACAGATTATATGCACTGCACACAGACAGTCAGAAGCCAGGGAAAGCTGTGTATGAAGCTACAGACTATATGCGCAACAGACATAACCAGAAGCTGGTGATACGAGCGTTAACCTGGTCGGCAAAAGGTAGATAAAACTAAGGCCCAATTAGATTATACAGATGATGATGATGATGATGATGATGATGATGATGATGATGATGATGAAGATACAGCAGTGACAATGGTGATGAATGGACAAATGTATCATAGATTTCTAGTTTTTTCCAAAGTATTGTGCTTAGAAAGCTGTACTTTGAAAGGTGTGGTTTGAAAGATTCCTGGATAAGACTAGAGTCTGGATCAGACTTATGGTTCTGAATATATCTGCAGCTAACGGTAATCAGGTGTGGATGAGGGAGTGGGTAGGTAAGGACAATTTTAAATTATTTAATTGTTCATTGTGGGTTTTTCTTACTTTTCCAGAAGTGTATAATCAAATTAGTCCACATGTGTAGGATCCACAATTCTATACTGTCATTACAGCTTTAATTTTTATTTTTTTTCATGGGGTGGGGTAGTAGGAGATTCTGATTACATATTTATACTATTCCCATTGAACGCAAAAATACATCTGTCTTCATTTAAGGTTCTGTGCTCCCCCTAGTGAAGGCTACGGGTAAAAGACCACTTTTTGTTATAACAATATGTCAATGTGAAAGGGAGTAAGAGATTTGTGGTGCTCTAACTGAAAACTGATCACCTACCACCATAAAAATATGTTACGAAATGAATCAGCACTAAGTTTGATAGCCCCCCCAAAGTGTCATATTTATATATTTTGACTTTTAACATGCAACTAATGTTATATTTCATCAAATAGTGTTTCTGTGCTGCACCGCGTGCCATTGTTCATTACACGTTAGGGTTAGACATGAAAAGAAAGTTGCACAAGACTGGCCAACCACTTGAAAGAGCAAAGTAACATTTGACATTGTTTGAAAGGCTTTTTCAAGTCATTGAAAGGCTTTTAGTTAAATACACATGTACGTTTTGTGTTTTTCAACTCCAGGGAATTGAGTTTCCTATGTTGGGGGTTAAGTACTTCTTTATGTGAGCTAGCAGACACGTCTGATATTTTACTGTAGATCAATGTAACCAACACACAAGTTCCTACTTACTGAGGGATTGTGTGATCATAAAATAAAATAGAACAAATGAATATTATTTTTATATACATAGAAATATGCCAATCTTCATTGTGAAGAAGTTGTAGTTAGCCATGTCTTAGTGATATTTGTTCCATGAAAAGCTGATGGCACCTCATTTTGTTTTTAAGGCTCAGCTTAAAGAAACAAGTCCCTATTATTCAAGGTTACAAATCTGTAGGTACTTTTGTATACTAATCATATAAATGAGGTTACAAGCACCAAGGATGGGTCACTTCACATCTGGTGCATCAGTCCTCTGCATTACATCATGCTTAGACCATCTCCTTGTGCTAGTTTGATGGTAATTACTTTGCCGCTATGAGTGAGAGTCTAGGCAGGGAATAATAGGGAGCAGAGGTGGACATATCGTTAGTTCAATGTGTGCTGCGGCACAGGGGCCCAAAAAATAGGAGGACCTACTTTCATCTTTAAATCAATAAGTGAGCCCTGTCAGAGACACAAAGGGCCCATATAACATTCTTGAACAAGGGCCCTCCTCCGTCTTTGTCTGGGAGGATAAATGCGGTAGACTAACAGTGGCCAGTGTGAAAATAGGATGATATGATATGGAAAAAAATATTTCCAATACACAAATCCTAATTTAAGTATCTCATTTCCGATAATACATTTTAAAGTGTACCTATAATTTAGATAAACTTGTGATATGTTATAGACATTTGTTAGGGCTACCAGTCACACGAGTATGGACACACCAGGAGAGATGTGACCCCTGCAAACCACAGGTCCCTATTCAGATTAGGAGAAGGCCTAAATCTGACCCAGATTTTTCCCTGCCTGACCGTGGTGGTTGGCACCCTAAAATAATGCAATGGTGCCACCTCTCAATGTCTGCTGCCCTTTAGTGTCCCTAACTGCAACCTCTACTATAAATAATATGTAACACAAGACAACAATAACCGTAAAGAAAGTGCACAAAGGCATAAGGTGAGACACAGGGCTAAGAACATGTTCACAAAGTCATACAGGGCAGATAGAGGAAAATGGAAATAACCCAAAAGATTTACGGAATACATAGAAAATCCCTCAAACTCTAAATGTAAAAGAATGAGAAGAATGCTGGGAAGGTAAATACACAAACAAACTACAAGGAAAAGCAATCGAGATATTTCAGAAAGATAATCCTTAACTGAAGAACTGGGCCTCCAAATATCCATCTGCCTAGGAATATAGCCAGCAAAAAACGCATGTGCATGGTGAGTTTAAATAACCCCTCCCAAGATATGATAGGGCTAACAAAATGAGGAAACGAAAACACATGAATAGGAAATAAAAAGAAAAACAAGACAAATGAGAGGAAAGATAAGCATACTATCAGCAATTGGACAGAGACATAACAGGCTGTGTATCCAACAGAGAGGGAAACATCTCACAACCGGAGATCACCAAATCGAGCCTCAGAGTCGAGGCATGACAACATTTTTATCAGTGATAAAGTGATCAGCTGAGATCCCTACTGATTGCAAGAATTGGGTAACATGGAGAAATAACCATTGATTGTTTTGCCCGTCAGCTCCCATCAGCTTTTTCATAGTGTCCTCAGACTGCCAATGAAGGCCATCATATATGTCATAAAGAAAATTAATAGCAAGCATGTACCCAATACAATACAACTTTAATACTTTATAGCTAGCATCTGCTAGACATAATTCCTACTATTTTTCCATAACCTCATATAAATGAATTATCACAAATGATAGAAAGTATGGTGCCCACACATTACTGTGACTGACAGAGGAGCCCAACATAATAGTTAGATTGCCCATTAGTGGAAATAGAGCAGACTAATACATCATGCAGCTGAATTGTCCTCATTTACCTAATCTTATATTATTGATTGACTTTTTCTTTAGAGTTTGCCTTTAACTAATTTAAAAGCTGATTGTTTTGTTCCTGGCGCAGAGCATACTAATGGAGCTTCTCAATGTCAGAGGCGCTAGAGGTTCATTACAAAACACCAACATAATTAACTTGTTCTGTTAAACACTCATCATCAACAAATTACTTTGCAAAACAAGCGAAGCTCATCTAAAGGTTCAAGAAGTCGCCTTTGTGATCTTAACACAACATGCCAAATTAACATTTTATTAGTAAACTACAAAGGAGCTGTACTAATGTGCCACCGGCTGCTAATAAATAATCCTAATTGATTCCAGGCTGATTTATCTGTTTCCAGCACTCAAGGAAGGGATGGAGGAGGATGCATGATCTCGCTGCGTCTGACACCGGGAGACGCGATAAGCCAGCTCCCAGCGCCTCTCAGCAAGCTGGTATCCAGGGTAAACTGCGGAAATCTAGGCAGCGCGCGCTGCCTAGATACCCGATGTATTCCTTGGTGACCAGCCTTCTCCGCTCACTGGCTGGTATCCAAGGTACACAGCGGATAACTAGGGAAGGCTGATAACCAAGGTATACATCGGGTATCTAGGCAGCGCGCCCTGCCTAGATACCAGCCTGCTCCTGCTAACTGCAGCCTGTCAGCGGGAGCAAGACATTGTGGAAATGATATTTAAATAATTTCCACGATGTCGCTGGTCCACTGATCGCTGGTGAGTCAGCCTGTGTGACAGCTGACCAGCGATCAGCTGTCAATGTCGCCAGCGATCAGATCGCTGACGACATTGACGTGTGTGACGCCGGCTTAAGGCTGGGTTCACATTTGCGTTGTGAAAGCAGTGTAACCAAACGCAGCCAAATGCATGCTCACTGCCTTCCTATGTTTAACATGGGAACACATGGTGCCTGCGTTTGGCTGCATTCGGTTGCGGTTGCGTTCGGATGGGTATAATTTGTGCGCAAGCGCACAAAGAATGCAAGGATCTCAATGGATCCGCAGTGTCCTCCGCATGACAGCGCAGGAGAGCGCTGCGGATCTCGATTTGAATTATTTTCCGGCGGCCGCAGCTGTTCTCCCGGCCACCTCCGAGACCACTGATTTGGTGGCCAGGCACCATACTATATGAACACTTGCGGAGAATCTACGCTGTGTTCACATCAGTTTGGCAGTGTTTGGCACTGCGGTTGTGTCTGCATGCCAGATCCTGAAACTCACATGTCTGATTTAGAAACACATTTTTTTCAAATTTTGGTGGAAAATAAGTATTTGGTCACCTACAAATAAGCAATATTTCTGGCTCTCACAGACCTATAACTTCTTCTGTAGTACTGGCACCTGTTTGAACTTGTTATCAGTATAAAAGACACATGTCCGCAACCTTAAACAGTCACACTCCAAACTCCACTATGGTGAAGACCAAAGAGCTGGCGAAGGACACCAGAAACAAAATAATAGCCTTACATCATTAGATTCTTGAAAGCAGAGACGGCACTCACCCGAGTCTTAATCGGTGGTTTAATGAGGGAACGTGTACATTCAAGGCAGGGAGGGGGAGGACGGGGCTACTGACGTAGCCCCGTCCTCCCCCTCCCTGCCTTGAATGTACACGTTCCCTCATTAAACCACCGATTAAGACTCGGGTGAGTGCCGTCTCTGCTTTCAAGAATCTAAAGATCCACTGTTGTTGTGCTCGAGGACTGGCACCCCCGTTCTACAGCCTGAGTGCTCCTAATTTGGTCCGCCCGGCGAGCTGTCGGCTCTGGTGCCCTGCATTCCTTCTGCACCTGTGAATAGCCTTACATCAGGCTGGGAAGATTGAATCTGCAATAGGCAAGCAGCTTGGTATGAAGAAATCCACTGTGGGAGTAATAACTAGAAAATGGAAGACATACGAGACCACTAATAATCTCCCTCGATCTGGGGCGCCATGAAAGATCTCACCCCGTGGGGTCAAAATAATTTCAAGAATGGTGAACAAAAATCCCAGAACCACACGGGGGGACCTAGTGAATTACCTGCATAGAGCTGAGACCAACATAACACAGGCTACCATCAGTAACACACTATGCCACCAGGGACTCAGGTCCTGCAGTGCCAGGCGTGTCCCCCTGCTTAAGCCATTACATGTCTGGGCCCATCTGAAACTTGCTAGAGGGCATTTGGATGATCCAGAAGAGTATTGGGAGAAAGTCATATGGTCAGATGAAACCAAAGTAGAACTGTTTGGTAGAAACACTCATTGTATTTGGAGGAAAATGAATGCTAAATTGCATCCAAAGAACACCATACCTACTGTGAAGCATTGAGGTGGCAACATCATGCTTTGGGGCTTTTGTCTGCCAGGGGACCAGGATGACTGATCTGTGTACATGAAAGAATGAATGAGGCCATGTATCATGAGATTTTGAGTGCAAACCTCCTTCCATAAGCAAGTGCATTAAAGATGAAACGTGGCTGGGTCTTTGAGTACGACAATGATTCCAAGCACACCGCCAGGGCAACGAAGGAGTGGTTTCATAAGCACCATTTCAAGGTGCTGGAGTGGCTATCCAGTCTCCAGATCTCAACCATATAGAAAAGCTTTGGAGGGAGTTGAAAGTCCTTGTTGCCCAGTGACAGCCCCAAAACATCACTGCTTTAGAGGCGATGTGCATGGAAGAATGGGCCAACATACCAGCAACAGTGTGTGCCAACCTTGTGAAGACTTACACAAAACGTCTGACCTCTGTCATTGCCAACAAAGGATATATAACAAAGGGTTGAGATGATCTTTTGTTATTGATCAAATACTTATTTTCAATCAAAATTTGAAAATATTTCTTTCCAAATCAGACAATGTGATTTTCAGGATTTGTTTTCTCATTTTGTCTCTCATAGTTGAGGTCACCTATGATGGCAATAACAGGCCGACCTCATCTTTGTAAGAGGCAGAACTTGTACAATTGGTGGCTGAATAAATACTTCTTTTCCCCACTGTAAATATATAGAACATGAATAATTACAGCAGTACTCTGTTGAGGCCAAATATATGCAATAAATGTGTTGGATGGAAATCAATGAGATTTAACATGAGAAAAATTAAAAATAAAAAATAATAAAAAAACTTTTTAAGACACTTACCTTTTAGAGTACCTTTACACACGGCATCTTGTTGCTGTGCACAAATGGAACGATGTGATGAGTAAATTGATTCGTGGTCCAGCAGACACAGAATACTGAAGTGTCCTCTTGCCCTTATGAGCCGCCCCCTCCATGAAGGCCTCCCCAGCTCCTCTTTTGACTTGCCGCCTTGTCATTCACTATGTCTTGTCAGGTCGGCAACCTAAAAGAAGAGTCTTGGATGCCGTCAGGGAGTTGGTGGTTCACAGGGCTTCGGTCCAGTGGCCACAGATGACTGAACAGTCGCTCAATCAGGATCCAAATGGATTTTGCTCATCTCTTGCATCTCTTGCTCAAGTCTGCAATTACTTGATCCATTCATTAAATTACTTAAATGGTCATCTATTTCTATGGATAGACCTTGTTTTCTCCCATATCTTGCTTTCTTTCCAAAGTAAAGTTAGTGTTTCTAACTATTTTAGGACCCTTAGAGAGCAGCAATTACTGTGCGTTTAAGGTCAATCTCATGGGGATGACAGTAATTGTCTGACGATTTGCACTGTATAAATAATGACTTTTTGTGAAAGAATTTCCTGAACTATTAAATCCTCATTTTCTTGTTTTACCCACATTAACCGCTTCATGTCCATAATGGTCAATATTCATTCTGTGATATAGTTAATGTTCAAATTATTATTCAGGTGCTGTAACAGACCATTGTAAATTAGGGAACCTACATTAAATTGAAACACATCGTGCCAATTTAGCAGCCACCGCTAAAATCCTAAACTCCGCTTAAACTTACTACAAGACACCCCTTCATGGTGAATCTAATTTTCTCTGTCATTCTGCTAGATTAGGTATACTCCTTGTGCTAAATCATGATGTATCTTTTACTAAATACAGGTGATCCTTTCTGATATAATAGATCAGGAGAACAAGATTGAGCTTAAATCTGACATTCTGGATTCAACATCTTGGTTATTTCCTAATGGAGTAAATATTCGAGTCATCAGAGGATGGTAAGGAAATTGATTCATTGTTTTATAGTATTATTATTACTTTTTATTATTATTATTATTATTATATTCAATATACTTCTATACAGATAACATATTGACGAGAACCCTGTCATCACAATTTTTGCATGTTAAATTAAAGTCATAGCCATAATGGAGCTGCTCAACAGATCATATGGACACATTTAGTGAAGAAATCTGCATCCTGGTTGTTCTTAAATCAGGGTTTGAAGTTTGGGTGTGATATGCTTTTGGTATGTTCAGTGCTGTGGAGTCCGTAAGCTAAACATCCAACTCCGACTCCTCTATTTCCCCGAATCTGACGCAAACTCCACCACAATGAGCTACGACTCAAACTTTACGACTCTGACTCCACAACCATGGCTGTGAAATCAGTGAAGTCGACTCCACAGCTTTGAGTGTATTGTAGTGGGACTGTAGGTAGGATCATCAGCTCATACCTCGGCCCCCCACCTGCCTCTGATGTCTGTATCTACCTCCTATTTTAAAATACACGCTGGCGCCATTTGCAGCATGTTTTATTAACCTCTTAACGAACGCATTACGTCTACAGACGTCGGAAAAAAAGGTTACTTACACCTAGCCGACGTCTGTAGACGTAAGCCAGGAATAAGCCCTGGTGCGCCGCCCCTGGAGCTAAAATCTCTGGGGTTTCAGCTACCAGGGGTAGCTGAGACCCTAGAGATTAGGAATCGGCTGGTGTTTTGACCGGTAAGCACCGTTTACCGATCATAACATTACAAAAAGTGACATTGCCGGTAAAACTGCTTTCACTTTCATCCGACATGAAAAGACATGTCGGATCAAAGTGAAAGCATTGACCCCTATCTGCCCCAAGACCCCCAGTACCGGGATCATCCCCCCATCCCTCCCCCTGACCATCTAAAAATGACGATGGCCGGCGGTAAAACCCGTCACCTTCGCTGCATCTCTGTGCGATCTGACAGGTCACATCACATAGAGATGCCGCCGTTCCTGGGGGTCCCCTCAGTGGCCCCCAATGTCATTCTCCCCACCTGTGATATCCGCTCCCCCCTCCTCCCTGCTCAGCTCCCCAGCTCCCGGTGCCTCATCATAACTCCATCCGATCTGATCAAACGTCAGATCGGATGGAGTGTTCCTGTCATTCCCTGCCTTCCCCCAGGTTCTCCCCCCTCTGGTCATCCCCCCCCCCCCAGGTCATCACCCCTCATGTGACTCCACGCCCCCCCTTGTCCACACCCCTCTGGTCATCCCCTGCCCCCCCTTCCCCAGGCCATCACCCCTCCGGTCATCCCCTGCTCCCCCAATCCCCTCTCTATCCGCACCCCTCCGGCCTCCCCCCGACCCTCCCTTCCCTGCCTCTCATACTTACCAACCTCCGGTGTCGGCGGTCCCGCCCTGCAGCGTCACCCGCCGTCTTCTCTCTGACTCTGTCCCGGCGCTGCTGCTCTGCATGCGCCGGGACAGGCAGAGTTAACCCCTGAATGACCACACAGGGGTGATCTGCAGTTAATCCCCTGTGTAGTCACAAGGGGTTAACTGCAGATCATCATCCCTGAGTGGTCACAAGGGGTTACTTGATCTGCAGTTAACCCCTTGTGACCACACAAGGATGATGATCTGCAGTTAACCCCTTGTGACCACACAAAGGGTTAACTGCAGATCATCATCCCTATGTGGTCAAAAGGGGTTAACTGCAGATCATCATCACTGTGTGGTCACAATGGGTTACCTCATCTGCAGTTAACCCCTTGTGACTACACGGGATGATGATCTGCAGTTAACCCCTTGTGTGGTTTTGTTGGAAAAATTAAAATGTCCATTTTTTGTTTCCACTTTGCTTTAGTTCCTCTGAAGCACCTGAAGAGTTAATAATCTTCTTGAATGTAGTTCAGTAGTTTGAGGGGTGCAGTTTTTGGAATGGTGTCACTTTTGGGTGTTTTCTGTCATGTACACCCCTCAAAGGGACTTCAAATGTGATGTGGTCACTAAAAAAATGGTTTTGTAAATTTTGCTGGAAAAATTAGAAATAGCTGATACATTTTGAACCCTTATAAGGGTGCCTTCACTCTTGCGTTTGGTACACAGCGTACCGAACGCAGCCAAACGCTTGCGCACATGCGTTCCTATGTTTAACATGGGAATGCATGTGACTGTGTATGGCTGCGTTTGACCGCAATTGCGTACAGATGCGCATAATTTATGCACCCTCCGACCGCACTCCAAATGCAGCATGTTGCATTTTTTGTGTGTTCGTGGGCGCTTGTTTTATCCTCAAGCACACAAAAAATGCATGGATCTCAATGGATCCACAGTATCCTCCGCATGACAGCACAGGAGAACGCTGCGGATCACATTGAAATCTCTCTCGGTGGCCGCCGGTGACCAGCGGAGGCTACCGGGAGATCAGCCAGTAAATTTTGCTGGAAAAATGAGAAATTGCTGATGAACTTTGAACCCTTATAACTTCCTAACCCCCCAAATTTTTTTTTTCCAAAATTGTGTTAATGTGAAGTAGACATGTGGGAAATGTTATGTATTAACTATTTTGTGTCACATAACTCTCTGGTTTAACAGAATAAAAATTAGAAAATTGCGAAATTTTCAAAATTTTTGCCAAATTTTTTATTTTTTCACAAATAAACCAAAAATTATCGACCTAAATTTAACACTAACAGGAAGCCCAATATGTCACGAAAAAACAATCTCAGAATCGCTAGGATCTGTTGAAGCGTTCCAGAGATATTACCTCATAAAGGGACACTGGTCAGAATTGCAAAAAAACGTCTGGTCATTAAGATGGAAATTGGCTCCGTCACTAAGGGGTTAAAGATCTCAGGAGATCAAGCTGTGCAAGCACCGCACGTGGTGAGGACAGTGCTAGCGCAATGTTTAGAAACAAGGCTTATGCAGACACCAGAGGCAGCCGGAGGGACTGGGGCAGGAGGCAAAGACCTAACCCAAAGTCCCGCCCTATTGTACCAAAAGCTAATTACACCGAAACTTTAAATACAGAACAACCAAGGTGCAGATTTCTGCACTAAAGGTATCTATTTAAGCTGTACAACAACGACATTATGGACATACTTTTACTGTAACATGCAAAAATCGTGATGACATGTTTTCTTTAAGACTCTTTGTTGATCTACCTGTTTTCTTGCTACTTCCCCACAATAGCACAACATGCCCTAACAATATAACCAGCTCAAAAAGGAAAAGGATCTGTGAAGCCACTTTTCATTTTTGGGGACCCCTGTCATTTCATGAGTGTGTTGCAGATGGTGACTCGTATTCATTCTCACTACCTTCGGCATTATAGCAAGTGCAATTCCTGCATCCACTGGCTCAAGACGATCTGTAATTGTCATTAATGCACTTCAGTGGTTGATACCAAGGAACACCTTAGAATTTGCTTAAGAAAGCATTCCCATCAAAGTTTTCACCTCTTAATATATTGCCGTCATCATATTATATAGCATACATATATTATATAGCATATATATATATATATATATGTGTGTGTGTGTGTGTGTGCTTAACATTGCTTATTGTGACTTTATACCCAGTTGAGTCTTCTTTTTTCTATTAGGTCTATGATGTCATGTGATTGAAAACAGACCAGTTGCATTCTTCTAAGCTCTATGTAGAAATAGGGAGTCACTTTTCCTTGCATGAGTCATCACCCTCTTCAACTCCTGACGTAGCTGCTCCCTCCTCCCCTTGCCAGTGACTTTTGCAGTGACTCATGTGGTTCATGCAGTAAAAAAATGACTTTTTGTTTCTACATGGGGTTAGAAGGATTTAGCTCGTCAATTTTCCATCACGTGATGTCATAGGCCTAATGGAAAAGAGACAAATTAACTGGGTAGAAAGGCAAACTGAGCAATTTTAAGTACTCAGTACTATATAATATGATGACTGCAATATATTAGTAAGAAAATAAACATTTAAATGGACATGCTTCTTTAAAAAGGATCTTGTAAAGCATTTGATTAAAGAATACAATGGTATTTTTGGTCAGTATTTCATCTGCATTGTTAGGCCAAAACCAGAAGCTGCTCCAAAACAGGTGTGATATTTTCCATTATAGTGTTTTTTGCTTAAAAATACAAGTTTTGAGTATACATATACAAATGATCTATTAAAAATTGAGTACGGTAAATACTAAACTGCGTGTCCTGCCCCAAAAGCATTATGTTAAAGGGATGGTCAAAAGTCGAACTAAATGTCATTCTAAATCCCTGTCTATTTAGTGACATAATCTAAGTTATTTTCTAATATAATATAAAACTACACTATCTAACTGCTATTCATTTATTTTTATTCTATTTCCTATGTGATTTTGCTTTGTTTGAGAATCTCAGTGCACTCTGAGTTCCTCAAACAAAACATCATCAGAGCAGTGGGCAGAGGCTGCAGTCACAAGTTCTACCCCTCAAAGTGAAACAAAGCGTCATCAGTGACTCATGTTCTAAGGTCTGTGCACCTCCCTGCTGTGTCCTTGCTAGTTGTGCACTGAGAGAACTGCACAATGACAGCATTTGCTCTTCTGTTAGCTCAGATCATGGATAATCAGCCAGCATCAGAGCGGTCTATACGCTACATGCAGGATACCAGTGACATCACTAGCTGAGGCGGTGCTAGTATCCTACTCGCTGAGTATACTAACAGTGTGCTCTGTTGTCGGCTGATTATTACTGATATGAGCCAACAATAGGGTGGACACTCTCGCTTAGCAGATAGCACAGTGCACAGCGAGCAGGGAGGGACACGGAAGCCCCTGAAATGAGCATCATTGATGACTCTACATTTTAGGGAGGGGGCTAGGCTAAGCCAGTGACCGCAGCTTCTGCCTCCTGCTCTGATAATGCTTCGTTTGAGTATCCGAGCATTCACTGGGATTCACAAGCAAAGCTTGGCAATTCTTACTTCAGGACATTGGACCTCGTGCCATTCACTTACAATCTGTTTGAAGCAGTTTGGTCAGAGACATTTTAACCAGTAGCCATTGGAGATAATTATATTGGGCTCTGGCAGGTCTCCTGTTACTTTTCACACAATGGAGTAGACACCAGTCCTGCTGTTGGGTCGATGCCCTTCTACAGCTCATCCTGTCTCTCCTCTTGGCTGTGTACTGCTCTCTATATGATCTATGCTCTTGAAAATTTGCTGGTAGAGATGGCAAACCTTCTTACCATGGCACACAGGGGCGAACATACCTTTGGTGCAGCTGCACAAGGAACCAGGAGGTAAGGGTGCCCAGTTCCAAATTAGCAAGCAGCTTCTGATACAAAAAGGGTGCATTATTATGGACTATAAAGGTCCCATATTTTGACTAGCATAGGGGCCCTCTTCTGTCTATCATCCCCTAACGGCTCATATGGATGTGCCATCATGGAGCTGGTCTATCTTTGTAACCTTAAAGGTACCTTTACACGCCGCCACAGAGGGCAGCAACAGACATGCACCGCACGTGCACGCGTGCGTTTTCAGCGGTTGCTAACGGTGCATGATGCCCCATATACACACCGCCACAAGGTGCTCCACAGAAGGTATTTTCGTTTCCCGGAAGTGCCGATGTGTGCCGCGGGTTACCTTCTGTGGAATACCTTCCCTGATTTACACGCCGCTACCACAAGGGAATATGGGCGTACATATTGTGCGGCGTAAGTACATAGGCGTGCCAGAGTTGTATATTACGCGACGCTCATACGGTGATTGGACAATGCAATAGCATCATGATTGGCCAGCCAGCGCAGGAAGGCTGGCTAATACATGACGCCATTGCAAATGTGGAGTGTGACTGGTCAGCTTGCTGAATATGACGCCCTGTGCAGGGATAGCCAATGGTTACACAGTAGCCCCAACCAATGATAGCTGATGGGGCGTGGTATACATGACGCTGTGGCACGCCCCACGGAATTAACTAGGGCACGCAAATACCTTGCCTGTGCCCGGATTACACGCCGCCACCATAGGGATTATGCCTGCTTGTTTTTGAGCACGGCTGAAACACAGGTATCCAAAGACACAGGAAGGAACTTCCTGAATTACACGCCACCACTTCGCGGTCTTTTCAAGGCAAAAGGCACAATTGTGTCCGATGCCTGGCGGTTTCTACCTTCCTGTGGCGGCGTGTAAAGGTACCATAATGGTACCTTTACACGCCGCTACCGAAGGTAGCAACAGGTAGGCACCGCACGTGCACATGCGCATTTTCAACGGTTGCTAACGGTACCTGATACCGCAAATACACGCCGCTACAAGGTGCTCCACAGAAGGTATTTTCGTTCCCCGGAAGTGCCGACGGGTGCCGCAGGTTACCTTCTGTTCCGCTACAACAAGGGAATATGGGCGTACATATTGTGCGCCGTAACTACATAGGCGTGACAGAGTAGTGTATTACGCGACGCTCGTACGGTGATTGGACAATGCAATAACATCATGATTGGCCAGCCAGCGCAGGGAGGCTGGCTAATACATGACGCTATAGCAAATGTGTATTGTGACTGGTCAGCTCGTTAAATATGCCGCCCGGTACAGGGACAGCCAATGGGTACACAGTAGTCCACACCAATGATCGCTGATGGGGCGTGGTATACATGACGCTCTGGCACGCTCCAGGTAGCTCAAATACCGTACCTGTGCCCCGATTACACGCCACCACCATAGGGGTTACACCTGCTTGTTTTTCAGCACGGCTGAAAGACAGGTATCCACAGAGACAGGAAGGAACAACCTGAATCACACGCCGCCACTTCGCGGTGTTTTGAAGGTAAAAGGTACAATTGTGTCCCACACCTGCCGTTTTCTACCTTTCGGTAGCGGCGTGTAAAGGTACCATTACAGTCTGCAAGCACCTCCTCACATTACAAGTAGTGTCAAGTAGACCAGCAAAATGCAAAACTAAGAAAGCGTGATGAGAGCGTGCTTGTCTATGGCCACCTTGAGTGCATCATTTGTCACTTTCAATTGCACCAAAGCAGGTGACATTGGTTTACAAATACTTTTGTTTCCTAACTGGACACATTAATATCCCTATTGGGGATATACTGTGACGTGCATATATTCCTGCAGTTTTTAGATAATATATGTTGTGTAGCAAGCAATATGCAAGTGTGAGCAGAATGACCCTGTTTAGCATCACTTTATGCCGTGGTAACAAATGATTTCTGAAATGTGAAATTGACGCTGAAGACGATATTGCCCCTGTTGAAAAATGAAGCCCTTAGCACAAGTGTATATCTAGTGCGATAACTGGTTGACATGTGTGAAATATTTGACATTCCCCTTCAAGATGCTCCTTACTGCACTTAATATGGGTGTTAAACATAAGTATTTCTATCCGGGCTTTTGGGTGACCCACTCCATCTTTTTCCAATATTGTCTGGAATGTGTTTATTACATGCAAGTATTCCAGGGAATTTATGGCTTTGCTTTCGAGAGGAAATTGCTTATTTTTCGGTTCTGGCACTGTTTACAGAAAAAAAGAAAAATAACAGCGTAGAAAATGAAGAAACAAACAGAAATGTATGCAACGCCAGACTGTTTGTCCTCGCGTGCAGAAAAAGTACAATATGGGTCATTCATTTGGTTCTTAAGGCAGTGTAAATTATTAGTGTAATCCAGGAAATATATTGTTATATATTGTTTTTTGTTGTCTTTTTTACCTAATAATGCCTAAAACATAGTCATACACAGCATCAACACAGGTAGAAAGATGTATTGCACCCACTTTAGGTTTATTCAGCTTTAGTAGAATGAATGGTAATTTTATTGTTACGCTAGCGGGTGTGGACACACTGCGCCATGGGCGAGACTTATGCTGGGAGGCGTGACTAAGTGCTTGCCGAGTTTTCACCAGAGCCTCTGATGGACAGGATGGACTCGGCTGCCGGTATACACCAGATACCACTCCAGGGCAATCCCCAAAGGTCAGAGACGCAGGTACAGAGAGCAGGCATGACAGGCAGGATGGAGCATGTTCATGAAACAAGCTGGACGGGCAGCTGCTGGAGTCAGACAGGACGGGTTATTTTACTTGAGATAGGCAGGAAGGGTACAGGTACATGGACAGGCTGGGCGTTTTCAGGTACTGGACACAGGCATCAAGCAGACGGCAGACTGGTGTACTTGTGACGGTTGCAAGGGCCGGGATACTCAGCTAGCTGGGCCAGGGGTACACTGTTCACGGTGGCAATGTCCAGCATCTTTGACCCTATGCTTGGGGTATTTTCAGGGGATGAAAATTTGTGACACCAGCTGAGGTGTCCAGCTAGGGATGGCCAGTGCTGCATATAAGTACTCCCAGGGAATAGGTGTTATAGCAGCTCGTATTATACCTTCTTCAGCAAAGGCATACCCCTGGGTTGTAGGATGATGTAGATGATGATGGGAGTTGTAGTGCAAGGAGGGCAGAAAAGTAGCAGGAAGCAGGCAAGGAGTCAGTCTATTGTTCTTTACCTTTTACTTTGCAATTCGGTTCAACAGCACATCCGGGGTACTGGTTCACCAGGCTGTCTGTCTGGTCAGTCTGAGAACTAGGGACTGCTCTGCTGGATGGATATATGGCCTCCAGCTGACTTCTCCTTGGGATTAGGTTGTAGGTGCCTGTAGCTTTCCTGTTTCTTCTTAGCTCCCTTATGGCTGACTTCCAGCCAGGCAGGCAACACAGACTCTATGAGCAGCCGGACCCACCCCAGCTCTCTAGTCCTTTCATAGTTCCTGTGCCCCGGACAATCCCATGCAGTGTGGCTAATGTGCTTGAAGCTCAGTATCCTCCAGTTCTTGCGCCCAGCCCTCTGGTCAGAGTTTAGGCAGTATGTGTGGAGGCTTCTGGAGTCTGGCATATGGTATCTGAATTCTCCTCAGACGTGGCATTAGTACCGATGACCTTATATACCACTGTGGCGACCAGACCTCTGGAGTGCCACATACTGATGGGATAAAGTTCACCAGGGACCCATTTGCTCAGGCCCCTTACTACAGGGGAAGGTGCTTTAAATATCCAGTGCCTCCCAGTCATAGGCTGGTGGGACACTTTCTGAGTGTGCATGCTGTCAGTTTAGGAGTTCTGGAGTGTGCTCGCTCGTGTGCTATTGATATTGCCAGGAGTCCTGCGATACGTGCTCAGGCCCTGGAGCGTGGAGACCTGAGAAGGAGCAGGTGAGCGAGCAGGCTCATGGGGAAAAATACATCTGTGTCCCTCCTGAGGAAAGAAGGTGGGACAGTGCAGGAACACCGGCGGTACATTTATAATAATAAATACTATAAGATTGGGCAAATAAATTGTAAAAGCCGCAGCCAAACTTATTTATAGCTTCAGAATTAAATCTGCAAAGATGAAAAGAAAAGCCTAAAAGAAAAAAAATAATAATAAAATGATCTGTTTATCAAATTACATGAAACAGTGAAAGCATTCATGGGAATTTTTTTTTATATATATATAAATCTTTACAAATGCTTTTGCTAACTGAAAACCTATCTAAGGGGCCTTTCACATCAGCGTTTTTCTCCGTATCCGGCCGATCCGGACAAAAAAATGAATCTGCCGTATGTGCCGCCTAACGACCTCACTTGCATCGCACTTGCGGCACGCCCCATGCATTGTCCATGGGGCTTGCGGCAAGTGCGGTATTGCCGCGATCCTGCCGCAAGTGCCGGATCGCGGCAATGCCGCTCTTGCCGCAAGACCCATAGACAATTCATGGGGCTTGCCGCAAGGGTACCGCAAGTGTGGCTGTTAGGCGGCCGATGCGTTTTTCTGTCCGGATCTGCCAGATCCAGACAAAAACACTGATGTAAATGGGGCCTAAGAGTTTTAGACTGCAACGTCTTGATAGTAGAGAAGGGGTTGGCTAAATCAGATATGTCAGTTATTTCTCATCTTGAGTCCTAAGCTCCTTTCTGGCTACAAGACCTCGTCCAGGAGGAGTAGCTCCCTATGCACCTTGTCCTTCTATTCAAAGTCTAAAATATGGATTTAGACTTAAAATGAAGCAATAGGGTTCCTGTGTAGCCAGATGGTCAATTCAACTCTTTTTGACTGCAGAGAAATGGGTGAGGACACAATTACCCCATTCCAATCTATTTGACCCACACAGGTCTAACCTATCCCCTGAACTATTAATAATGTAGACTGAAATAACCCTTAGAGCTCTTTATCCTAGATATAGTCAAGGACACCAAACAGTACACTTTTTTTCCCAATAAAACAAGCGAATACCAATATGCAAAATTTGGACCTTTGGAAAAAAAAAGGTAAAGTATCGGATGTCCAGCATATCCTTTGACCTAAAAAGATATAGCATTGTTATTTTATGAATTCTTATCTTGGAAGTCCTATCAATTTACAATTATGTAGAAGGAATAAGGTAAAAGAAGTAATGTCTAGATACATACTGATCCTGCCATACAGTTAATAAATGATTCCGGCAATATATCCTCTTATCCTCTTGAGCCTTGAAGGCAGATGACTTCATTCAGGCCTGACAATCGTTCAGCTCCTTTGTAGAGTCATTACCTGCTGACTTGCACATTATTAGTATTGTTGTGGAACATTTTCTGGATGGAAAAGTATATCGGAAATAAATGATATCTTTGTCTGTTTGCCAAGACAAGTACAAAAATCCTTTACGATATTGGTTTAGGTTGTGTTATACCTATTAATCTCAGGAAGACTCATCTTATATTCATGTTCATACACCTAATCATTCCCAAAATCCTCTGGGGAATTCCCATAATTAAGTTATTATTAAAGTGATCTACAAAATCCCCTTAGTACTTAGGGGGAGGATGATTTAGTGGCAAAAGCAGAATTTAAAAAAAATCTTATCAAGTCTTAGTCAATTCCTTAATATTACCTGTATTTGAGATATTATTAGCTTGGTTTTGTTCACTTGCCTTTATATGTTTATATATTTTCTTTTTTATGTCATGTATATAACTTAAATGTAAAGCATATGTCTTTTAAGAAAGAGGTAAAAATAATTTCCAGATGGATATAATGATTCCATAGTAAATTTACTTCCGCAGTTAGTCTGTGTTTCTCTATCGGTGTTCTCCTATTACAGTATTTATTTCTCAACCACAGCTGGATTCTGTATGAAAAAACACATTTCGAAGGTCAAGCACATGTCCTTGAAGAAGGGGAAGCTGTGTTACGGCACCTGTGGGGCCTTCCACAAGCCAACACTAATCCAGATAAAATCACCATAGGTTCAGTGAAGAGAGTGGTTAAGGTACGTAGAGGAATTGTGCACAACACTCCTAGCCGGTCAGATTGACTGTACATATGGTATTGCCGTCGGAGCAGTAATTAGGCTGTTGGCTAATAAATATGTTAAGTTTTTTTTTTAAATAATCAATTAATGAAAGAAAATGGTAAAAAACATTAATAAGCTGCAGATACTTCCACCAGCATGTAAAAAACATTAATAAGCTGCAAATACTTCCACCAGCATGTAACACCCATGGACACCAGTGGAATTACCTGCTAAACCTCAAAAGGACTGCTGATATTTATGAGGGACTCGAAAGAGATAGTTGGCCAAAAGAAATGTTTGGTTGAGAACTTTATTATATTTCTAGTCAACTGTAGTCAAGCACTCCTTGATGTAAGGTGACATAACCGTATTTTCTTCATCCGTTATGCTAATACATCTTTCATCAGATTTTGATCTGCGTGGATACTGTTTTTGTTGGATGTGGAGGAGAATGAAAATAAACTTCTTCCATCGTGGCATGTTTGGATGTTATGTGAGTGCAGTCCTACCTTTTTTCACAGACTCATAGACTTGAATGGCCGAGGGTGATCCGATTTGATTGGTCTGAGGAACAAAATCGGACATGTTTGCTGTTGCATTGAATAACATTGGTCTGAATGCGATAATTTGTCCATATGAAATAGGCACTAATGAGAAGTGACTGGCTCCAAATGGGGTTGTTTTCAACAAGACTATTGGTTTCATGTTGTATTAACCATTATTGTGAAGGAACCTGGTCAATCATATACTCCGATACATAATCTGATACTTTGGTAGACCAAGTCTGGTCTATATTTTTCTCTTAAACAGGTATGTTTGTAAAGTAATCCTTACATCTATGTCTGTCTGTGTCTTGGGAGTAAATACATGGACTGATAGCACATGTGCCAAAGGTTCTGGTTATTAGGAGTCGAGGGAGCACCAACATATTACTAATCCTTGGCCAGGTTGGAAAGAACAGAGATTAAAGCTGCAAACTGAGTAGAAGTGATTTGTGAGATTTTTCATGGGCGGAGACTAGCGAATGATATACATAAATGATATACATACATTCTTATTACCCGGTTTTCCTAATGAAAATGTTTGGGTGTTCCCCAAGTGTTGCCATATCGAACATTATTCACATGACCTCTGTAACCAGGGCCGCATTAACCATGAGCCAATATGAAGTGTTTGCTCAGGCGGCGGCATACAGGGGGCGGCAAGGTGGCAGGTTCCCTGCAGATAGTTACTGGCATGGGAGCCGCGGCCGCCGCCCCCGATATATACTAAAGCAGTGCAGCACGCCGGCCGCTGTCTGCTTTCAAATCTCCCGTCCCCCTGCAGCTCTGCTCTGCACGGAGAGGGCGGTTACGTCATCAGTGAGTGTCCCGCAGGGGCAGAGCGCGGGACACATGCTGGAGGAGGCCGGAGCTGCAAGGGGAGCGGAGGAGAGAGATCCCTGAAGGAGAGAGGGGATGCTAGAAGAAGGAGGTGAGAGGAAAGCGGAGGAGAGAGGAGCTGGCAGGAGAGAGAGGGTGCGATTAGAAGCTGCAAGGAGAGGAGGGGAGAGGGATGCAATTAGGGGGTCTGAGAAGAGAGGAGCTGGAAGGAAAGAGGAGGTGAGAGGGGGTGCCAGGAGAGAGAGGAGGTCAGAGGAGCTGTAAGGAGAAAGGAGAGAGAGGGGGTGAGAGGAGCTGCAAGGACAGAGGAGCTGGAAGGAGAGAGGGGGTGAGAGGAGCTGCACTGTACACATATGTGCCCAGGAGTGACCCTGCACTGTACACATATGTGCCCAGGAGTGACCCTGCACTGTACACATATGTGCCCAGGAGTGTCCCTGCACGGTACACATATGTGCCCAGGAGTGTCCCTGCACGGTACACATATGTGCCCAGGAGTGACCCTGCACTGTACACATATGTGCCCAGGAGTGTCCCTGCACGGTACACATATGTGCCCAGGAGTGACCCTGCACGGTACACATATGTGCCCAGGAGTGTCCCTGCACTGTACACATATGTGCCCAGGAGTGACCCTGCACTGTACACATATGTGCCCAGGAGTGTCCCTGCACTGTACACATATGTGCCCAGGAGTGACCCTGCACTGTACACATATGTGCCCAGGAGTGACCCTGCACGGTACACATATGTGCCCAGGAGTGTCCCTGCACTGTACACATATGTGCCCAGGAGTGACCCTGCACTGTACACATATGTGCCCAGGAGTGTCCCTGCACTGTACACATGTGCCCAGGAGTGTCCCTGCACTGTACACGTGTGCGCCCAGGAGTGTCCCTGCACTGTACACGTGTGCGCCCAGGAGTGTCCCTGCACTGTACACGTGTGCGCCCAGGAGTGTCCCTGCACTGTACACGTGTGCGCCCAGGAGTGTCCCTGCACTGTACACGTGTGCGCCCAGGAGTGTCCCTGCACTGTACACGTGTGCGCCCAGGAGTGTCCCTGCACTGTACACGTGTGCGCCCAGGAGTGTCCCTGCACTGTACACGTGTGCGCCCAGGAGTGTCCCTGCACTGTACACGTGTGCGCCCAGGAGTGTCCCTGCACTGTACACGTGTGCGCCCAGGAGTGTCCCTGCACTGTACACGTGTGCGCCCAGGAGTGTCCCTGCACTGTACACGTGTGCGCCCAGGAGTGTCCCTGCGCTGTACACGTGTGCGCCCAGGAGTGTCCCTGCGCTGTACACGTGTGCGCCCAGGAGTGTCCCTGCGCTGTACACGTGTGCGCCCAGGAGTGTCCCTGCGCTGTACACGTGTGCGCCCAGGAGTGTCCCTACACTGTAGACATGTGTGCCCAGGAGTGACCCTGCACCGTACACATGTTTGCCCAGAGGTGTCCTTGCACTGTAAACATGTGCACCCAGGAGTAACCCTGCACTGTATGCATGTGCACCCAGGAGCAGAGGTGTATCTAGGTTTTCTGGCGCCCGGGGCAAGAGTTCAGCTTGGCGCGCCCCCCCCCCTCCCGTGGTCTGAGTAGACGTCATGTGACCAATCATCCATCTGCTTATTTTTTACACTTACAGGTACAGTGACTGTTGGAGTATGTTACACGTTGTTAGAAGTGGGCTAAGGTGTTTAATATTATAATTAAAGGGCCTGTCCAGGTTTCAGATGAAAGTCTAGGTGACTGCAGGCCTCTAAATTATCATGGCGCGTGCACTGCTTGTCCCCCTTTCCGCTCCCACATCCCTTCCTTAACCCACTTGTTCGGCACCTGCTATTAACTCTGAATAGCCCCATGTGCAGCACTTGTGATTGGCTAAGTATTCCGGGAGGAGGCATGGTCTGTTGGGAAATTTTACCAGTTTAGGGTGCCTTCACATTTGCGTTCCCCTCCGCAGCGTTCTGTGGAGGGGATCCGCAATGTGACCGCAGCACCGCAAGCCCCTATCTTTATAATTGGAGCGCACGGTGCTGTGCTTGACTGCGTATGACTGTGCGCACCCATTCACTGCCATATGTGATCTATGCGCAGGTGAATGCTTGCGCACAAATCACCCAGTCTCGTCCACACCAGAAATGCAACATGTTGCATTTCTGGTGCGGACGAGACTGGGTGATTTGTGCGCAGGCATCCGCCTGCGCACAGATCGCATATGGCAGTGAGTGGGTGCGCACGGTCATACGCAGTCAAGCACAGCACCGTGCGCTCCCATTATAAAGATAGGGGCTTGCGGTGCTGCGGTCACATTGTGGATCCCCTCCACAGAACGCTGCGGAGGGGAACGCAAATGTGAAGGTAGCCTTAGTGTGGTGGCGGCTTGTTGATGCTTAGACTGCAGATCGTTACCTGTGGTGTGTGGATGATGGGGCATGGTGGACATGTCTGACTAGTCGGTGCCAGGCAGCACCACATTGGAGCTGCCCAGAGTTTTGTAGGCATATACCAGAGATAATAGATTGCAATCAGTGCTGCCTCCTGTGCTATAAGGATGCAGGACTGTGGCTAGGGTCACATTTGCGGTTGGACCCTGGCCTGCCGGATTCCGGTTTCAACTTAGAAATTTTTCCATCACCGCATAGCGTTACCGCTATGCGGTGCTGG
>JARQOC010000002.1:72201059-72340140 GCA_033576535.1 Allobates femoralis | reverse complement strand
CCCCTTTTACAACATTAGGCTCTGTTAGAATATGGGTTTACATTAGTACCTATGCAAACTTAATCATTCATACTGTTGATTCCTATTCCACTAAGTACAAAGTATGCTGAATTTGATCTGCACCTACTGCCATACAGCAAAGCCGAGATGTAAGGAAGTTCAGTGTAGATTTATATTTGTGTCATATGGATCTGTATGATATACAGTATATCTGTAATACGGCTTTGTTCAGGATCCTTTGAAGATAAAGCACACTGTCAGTGATCCTGTTTAGCGGTGCACACCCTGTACAGCAGCGCACACCTCCAGTACAGCAACACACACCCCCTGTGCAGCAGAACACACCTCCCATAAAGCAGCGCTCAATATCGGTACAACAGTGCAGAACTTTTGAACAGCAGCGCTCAACTCCTTTGCAGCAGCGCAGACCTCCCGAATAGTAGCTGTAGATCTGACATGCACTGCTGTAGAGGTCCTGTTGGACTTCTTTATAAAGCATTAGGATGGTTTCACATTACGTTCTCCTACACATTCAGTGTTTCTATTGGGGCTTTCGTCCAACCTGCGCAAAACAGGATTTGGACATATGTATCGATGGGGCCGTTGACTTTAATGGTACAGACAGAGTTGCCATGTACTCTGTCATGCACCTCTTTTGGGAGTATACATCTACTGGAGGTGGATACACGTAGTAGACGGCGCCTGTGTGTCCTCCTCTAATAGACGTATACTACTGAAAATAGTGCATGAAAGAGTACACGATAAATCCGTCTGCACAATTAAAGTCAGCGGCCCTGTTGATGCAGAAGTTTGAATCTCATTTTGTGGGAGGTTCAGAACGTAAGCATCGATTTGACTACTGAACATGTAGGAGAATGCAACGTGAAAGCAACCTTACTCTTTGGTAAAATGCAGTGTTGGGAGATAAAAAACCTCTATATATGTGGAGTCAGGTGCAGCATGCTGCAATTTTTTGGGAGGGATTTGTATTGAATTTGACAGAAAAAAAGCTTCTGTATGAAATTGGAGAAAAAAAGCTTCTTTATGAAATTGGAGATATGGCGAGAAACATTTTAGGGCTTATACATCTCTGTGGAAGCACCATTATGGCACTGAACAAAACAAAACCCTGATAAAGGAATGACCATGAACTCTTACTAATTGTCAATTATTTGTAAAATGTTAAGGCTTTGTATGGTTCACCCTTGGCTTCCATTTTCTCTAGCAGCCTGGGGGCTTCTGTAAATGGGAATCAGCTTGTCATGGACACAACACGTCTGGTGTACAGCAATCCCTTCAATCAGCTAAATAGTGGGATTACTGGACTTTGGACCAACAGTGATCTTATATTGATTACCTTTCCTATGGCTAGAGTAGACCATTAATATTAAAGTGTCAGAAAAACCCTTTAAGGAAATGGGAGACATTTGTCTATATTGGCAGAAACAATATTTCAATAACTGGTTGAGAGTAGTAAAGCCAAGATACCATTGGTCTGTTGAGAAATGTCAATCCATGTAGAGTCTACAGGTTTTAGATATGATGGTCCACAGCAAGTTGACACCTATCTATTGGTATATTTCTCTCTGCACAAGTCTAAGTAACCAGATAAAATAAACATAAATGACCATAAACCAGCCCCGATCATGAATATCTCCCTCTCAATAATGCCAGAGATATCACCTTCAAACAAGGATAGAACAGAGTTGAATTCCTCCCGGTCACCGCATTGTATTAGTCCAACAATGATTCTCCAATTCTGAGGTTCGGCTCAATGTCACTATGTAAATGTGCACAATTAATCATCACAATCAGAGGTGTGGAGCTTGGAAGTGAGTAGAATTCCCTTGTGGAGCAGGCTAATAGTTCCACTACATTAATTTGCTTCAAATAGAGCTCTCCGGTCTTATTGAATCATCAGCAGGACAGAAAACACCTTCATCAGTGAATAATTGGTGTTTGCTCTCCCTCGGCTCTATGTTTTTCGGCTTATTTTGCTCATTTAATCTATATATATATTAAGCTTTCTTTTATATACTATCTACTGTGTGGTCTATTACAATCTAATACAGACCTTTGTTTTTCATTCACCATAGGATTATCTTCCGGAGGTGGTAGTATCCTCCCTGCAGGACGTATCTGACTCTATTTACATACGTACAGAAGTTCCTTCATTAGAAAATTTGGTTGGTAAAACACCCCGTTCTTTAGAGGTTAATTCAGGAGTGTAAGTATTGCTTGTTCAAATATGTATACATTTTTGCCCTCCTTTTCTCCTGCCATTTCATAGCATTAAAATATTCTGTAGTATAACATAGACCATATATCCATTACAAACATATTGTCCTCAAAGTCTTGTTGGAGCCCCTGGATGTGTGCTTCAAGAAAAGACTATGGGAAATCTTTTCTCAGAACTCTGGATTGTGATACTCCTCTATTATTCCTCCTGGATATATACGATACCATATAACAGAGGTCCCCAACTCCAGGCCTCAAGGGCCGCCAACAGTGCAGGTTTTCAGGATTTCCTTAGTATTGCACAGGTGCTAATGTGATCATCTGCACAGGTAATGATTCCAAGCCCTGTGCAATACTAAGGAAATCCTGAAAACCTGCACTGTTGGCGGCCCTTGAGGCCTGGATTTGGGGACCTCTGCCATATAGTGTATGGTTGAGCCGATCGGAAAGACCCAAAAATGTAAATAAAGGGCACAAGTTACATCAGCCAACAAGGAAATATATAAAATATGCAAAGCTAAATAATATACAAATAATAAGTTTGTATGTACAGAAGCTCAAATAAACATAATATGTTATTTAGATTGGAGTGCCAAGTGGATAGTGACACCCTGAGAAAGGATGCAGCAAAGTACACAGGCCCACCCGCACAATATACCCAAGAAGCGCTTCACATTCACAAACTTGAGGATGCTTTTCTGAAACGCGCATTGGGTGGGTTTGGTGGGTGAGCTGTTGTTCTTTCCTGATACTATAGTATGCACTCTAGTCTACCGCATGCTATTCTAGGGTATCACTATTGGACATTTGTGTTTTTTTTATTTTGCCTGGAAAAAGATGCCAGTCCAGCACCGAAATGTGTTGGTATAATAAAAACCTTCATTTTATACCATTGATGATTTTTCAATTCCACAACCGAAGCCCAAAAACGGTGATCTCTTCATTAAAGTGAATGATATCACTCCCTGTTTAATGTCTGATTTTGCCAGGAATGATGCATCTGGCTGTACATTTCTCCTACCACAATCACAGTAGGGGAAGCAAAGTATTACTTGTAGCCACACTGGGTCCCCCAGAGTGAGCCACTGCTTTATAATGGATATCCGCTCTGGAGACCCTCATCTAAGACATCCATAATCTCTAGTAGGGTATGTGAAATGGGTACGACAACCCCTTCAATGTACAAAAAAAAACACCAGTAAACCAACCCTCATAACGTATCATGTCAGTCGAGCTTTCTAAACTGAACACATGGACACATCTCAGAGCTGGATGGATGTGTCTCTGCCTATTATTGCAGTCAGCCAAGTCTTCTCGACTCTCATCCTAACATGAAACTTCCTAATTGATTGTTTTGTATTTCATCACATACTATAAAGCCATTAACACTTAACACCTTGACTTTGTGAACTGAAGCAATAATTCATCCACTAAAGGGAGTAGGCAGCTTTAATTGTCTTTTATTACACTTTGTCTATTTTTATTTTAATTGTAGATACAGAAAAATTAAAGTTATATGGAGCTGTGGGGTGTGCTCTTATAAAATATAAGTATACAGCTTTTCTCTACAGGTGGCTGGCATACACAGAACCTCAGTATACTGGCACAGTCACCGCCTTGGAAGAAGGTTGTAAACTCTGCCAAATCCAAGACAGTGGCCTAAAATCTATAAGACCCTTAAAAATGGTGAGAAGTCATTTCTATTGTATTTGTTTTGTTGGGATAATCAATATCATGAGGACTATAGTTGTGAGTTGTAAAGTTGAACTGCTAGTGGAAACCTAGCAGAAATGAACCCCTTCACAACCATGGACGTAGTAGTACGCCCTTGGCCGCTTCCCTCCCTTTGATGTGAACTCACGCACTGAGCTCGCATCATCTCCTACATATGTCAGCTGATCTGATCAGTTGACATGTGTAGTTAACAGCTCCGATCAGATCATTGATCCGATTGGCACTATTAACCCTTTGGATCGCGGAGGAGATTGTCCTGTTCCCCACTGGCATTGGAGACCCCTCAATGCATTGCTGTGAGAGCTTGGGGGTCAGCTGATGACCCCCGGATGTTGTCAAGAATCACTTCCTGCCGGCGATCCCTGAACAATTGCTGAACTAAGAATACACTTTTTTAAGTTTAGCAAATGAACAGTTCTCTGTCTTTAAAATACTGTACATACGTACCAGATATGTTACTTATGAATCAGGTGAATAAATCAAAATGTCATCTAAATAGACAACAACATACTGACCACTTATATACCATATTATTATAAAATGGAGGTAGTCAATAGGTCAGGAGGAAGCTGAAGTCACAACCAGAAAGTCAGAATCGGACAGAATCATGAGGCAAGTATAAGGTTAAGTCACTCAATGGTTAGAAAGCAAGGACACTAGAAGAAACAAACTAGGGTCAGTATACACTGGTAAATTACATCTTGCAGCAGACTGCTAAGAGTTTTAATAGGGTGTGGTGCTGCTCCACCGGTGACAACAGTGAGCTAATATAATTAACTCTGTGCACTAGGGCCAGATTCACACATCTGTGTTTTGTGGTCTGATTATGCAATGCGATGTACAGACTAGCCGAAGATCTCCTGACCCAAACTCGATTGCCTCATAGGCATATATGAGACTGGGTGATACTATCAGTCCCAGCTGCACCAATACTGGACTTTGCCTGCATTGCCCAGTGATGCTGAGGCCCCTTCACATGTCAGTGTTTCTGGTACGTATGGCATCTGTTTTTTTTTCACAGACACTACACGTGCCCATTATAATCTATGGTGATCTTTACATGTCCGTATTTTCACACAGACCGTGCCTCCGTGTGAAACACATGTGTCCATGAGAAACACACACAAACATGTCCATTTTTTCCCAGCAGCACAGATCACACAGATCCATATAAGTCAATGGGTCCATGAAAAACCATGTAATCATGCTATGTCATACTTGTGACACATACCAGGATTAGTAACTCAAAACAGTAAGGCCGCAGGGGCACTACCAAAAAGTTAGGCATGTTACATGTAGGAAAACATAGAGTGGAATCAAGAGAAAAAAGACTATATGCAAAGGAATTCCTTTGCTTGCAGTCTTTTTTCTCTTGATTACACGACACGTACCAGGATTAAATGCATTAAAAAAATACTGATTTTTAAGTATTCAACCCCTTCATCCCCGGGCAATTTTCCATTTTCTTTTTTTTTTTTTGTTTGTTTCCCTCCCCTTCTTCCAAGAGCCATAACATTTTCCGTCAATATAGACATATGAGGGCTTGTTTGATGCGATACAAGTTGTACTTTTGTATAAAATCATTTATTTTACCATATAGTGTACAGGAAAATGCGAAGAAAATTCCAAGTGTGGTGAAATTGCAAAAAAAGTTAATTACACGTTTTTTTTAATTCACCATGTTCACTGTATGGTAAAACTGACGTTTCGGTGGGATGCCTCGAGTCGGTATAAGTTCGTACATACCAAACATATACTTTTAATGTTATCTAAGGGGTGAAAAACAATTTAGAAGTTTTTAAAATAAAAGAATTGCGCTTTTGTGTAACGTTCTCATTTTTCATGATCTGGGGCTGTGTGACGGCTTATTTTTTGCAGGTTGAGTTGATTTTTCTAATGATACCATTTTTGTGTAGATTTGATGTTTTGATCACCTGTTATGGGATTTTATTGCAATGTTGTTGTGGCGCCCCGGGGTCCGGTAATCACATTACAAGCTTGGAGGCAAGACATCCACCAGGTGAAGCTCACATATAACATATCCCAACTTGGGCCTGTAGGGGGAGCTCTAACAGCTGTGGTCTGGTCAGTTGCTGACGTCAGTAGAGGTCCCCTATGAATGCAGGTGCAGGGGGCGGAGCTAGTCAGTTCCTGTTAGGAGAAGGAGGAGAGGAAAGTGATTTGGGGACAGGAGCCGTGTTAGGCCGGTCCAAGGAAACTGACAGTGTGTGGAGCCCATAGCGAGAGCCTGAGGAGGAGAGAAGGAAGATCTAGGAGTGGTAGTAGTGCCAGCAAGCCCAGAATTAAGTATAGGATGGTCACCGGAGACCGAGATCGTACGGGATTATACACCCAGCGGCCAAATCCGGAGAACGGATAGTTATACACCGCCCCGTTCACTGTAAAGCTAAAGAGACACAGCCGCACTACAGAGCCCAGGAGAGCTAAGTAGAAATACAGCCAAGAGAAGGGTTCACGCAGCTTGTCCTACAGCTAGTGCAGAACAGAGAGGGTCACAGCATTGCTTTATGCAGCCAGGGCCCAACGGACACATTCTAAAAGGGAAGCCTCAGGACTTGCCTGGCGTGGAAAGCCTAAAATTGCCACCAAGCTCCGGACCCCGTGAACTTTAGAAAACAGTACCCGGTACTACCTGAGTTCCACCATTAAAGGTAAAGAAAAGACTATTACTCTTCTGTCTCCACATCATTGTTTGAGCTAATTCCTGCATCCCCATCAACACCAATAACAATTATTATCACCAGCTCAAGGATCATCCTAGCCCTACCTGTGGAGGGTTTATCATCCTGCTGCATCCCAACATCATCCCCTGAAGCTGAGATAAGCAGCAGAGGTCTTATCTGGCCGCATCCCACAGGTGGCGTCACTGACAAACTCTTATTTGTATTTGTATTTTTTCCTTTTTTAATTGCGGTCCCACCAGGGCCACGGAACCGGTCCACAACCACCACCGTGACATCCCCCTGTAAGCAGAGACTAAGGACCGGTCCTGAGTAACCCATAGCCCTGAGGGCGATACATTGCGGTGACCAAAAAAACGTAATTTTGGCATTTGGACTTTTCTTTCTATTACGAAGTTTACAGATCAGATATTTTGATAGATCGGGCATTTCTCAACATGGCGATACCAAATATGTGAATTTTTTAATTGTTTTATTTTCAGTGGGGCAAAAGGGGGTGATCTGAACTTTTGTGTTTTTTTTCATACTTTTAAAGTCTTTTTTTTCTTTATTTTACTTGGCCCACTAGGGGGCTTCAGTGCTGCACTGGCCAATTGCTCTCTTTTATTCAGATGAGCCACTGCGTATCTGAAGACATGAGAAATGATGGCTTCCTGCCGGTGATGTCACTGTGACATCGCCGGCAGGACGTAATCACAGACAGCTTCCAGGGTCATCCGATAAACCAGGCTGTCAAGATAACAGACTGAGGTCCCGTGATCTCATCACAGGACCTCCGATCATGGCACAAGAATGGTGCGATCCCTAATGTGGGGTTGGATCCAAAGGGTTAACAGCATCGATCGGATCGCTGATCTGATCAATGCTGTAAGTAACCCATCTCAGCTGATCAGATCAGCTGAGATGTGTGAGGGATGATGTGATCTCAGCACATGAGCTCGCATCAGGGGTATATATATATATACGTCCTTGGTCATAAAGGGGTTAAACATGTACAAAGACGAAGGATAGGTTTATAGATAGAGAGAGAGAGAGAAAGAGAGAGAGAGAGAGAAATGTGTAATTGCAATAATTTTCTGAGGGAAGTACTTCATTTTCTGGAACAACTTCAAGAGGGCAAACACTTGCAACCATTACTGTAGATAGAGAAATAGATGAAAGATAATTATAAATATCATTCATTGAAAAAAACAATTTTGAGTCCCCTCCCATTTTTGGTAGCCAGCTAAGGTAAAACAGACAGCTGTGAGGATATTATCAAGCTCAGAAGGTCTATGGTGATTGGGCCCTTCTTAACTTAAAAATACCAACTCGCAGCCACCCTAGGGGTGGTGCATCCCAACATGCTACACTTCTGGCACCCTTGGCTCTTCTCAATGACTTGGTGCTTTGGCAATCACAGTAATGGTATTTGGGGTTGATGTAAAGCGTCCAAAAACCCAGCTGCCATCAAGCTCTGATGTTGGTAATGGAGAGGGTCTATCAGAGGCCCACCCTTACTTACCCTGTAAGACATAAATTAACACACATAAAAAATACTTTATTGAACTAAGCACTCCCTGAAACTTTCCTTCCCCTTGTTCACTTTTTTTTTATAAGAAATAAAAACAGGTCCGCCTTAGTCCAGCGATTCTGCCGTAGTCCACAGATGGAAACCTGCAAAAAAACTGAAACATGAAAACACCAAGAAATAAAACAAGACCCTGTCCCTCATTCACCACTTGTGGATGTAAAGGGAACAGACTACAAACATTCTGACTAATGCTGTAATAGCAAAAATGGTAGATAGTTGTATGCAGCTGTACCACAATTGAATTTGTCAGATGTAAAATTGCTGAGCTTGTCCCTTTAAAGAACACAATCAGCTCTGCTATATTAGTGGATAAGTAGTTTTGTATTTTATTCTTGCATTACCTCTAATGGGTAGAATTCCTCAGTGGAGCACTGGATTGATTCTTTCCTATTATTACGTTGCGTGCAGTCTGAAATATCAATCGTCCAGGATAAAGTTTCATCACTAAAATGCTGAAAGTCTGTGATGTCATCGATCCCTGTGATTATTGGATAAGTGCAGACCATTACTATTTTTGGTTTTCTTGTGTACTATATATTCAGGCATGTGGCACAAAGGTAGAGTCTGCCTCTTTCTTATATAATTTGACACTTAGAGATTTAAATCTGATTTAGGATGATGGGAGTTGCAGTCCCCACCACCACATTGCCATATTCTGCTTTCTCCGGAGCCCTTCTTGCTGCGGCAGCACTTTGTTACTGTATAATCTAAAGCCTAATTGTGTGGAAGGAACAAACGTCGGGTTAATTATTTTCCATTTGTTTCAGGGAGGATTAAAAGTACAGCTGCCTAGTGATCCGAAGGTAAGCGATTACATGGCCATAGTTACATCTTCTGTTTCCTCACCTCATTGTACCTCTGAAATCTGCCTAAATAATCATCTCTTTCAGATAATTATATATGAGAAGCCGCATTTCCAAGGGTGGTCAAGAGAGATCACTGAGCATGTCAGCGCGGTCGGGGGCCTCACCTGTGCCGGAGACAATAGCGGCTGTCAGGATATCGGCTCCATACAGGTTATTGGAGGAATGTAAGGACTCCGACTGCTTTACTGTCTAGTATTTGCCTATATTTCTATACCTAGTTTTGCTTATATTGATACTAATAGCTTTGGCACAGTACTATTCTCACTCCTGTCCTTTGCCATCCTCTTATTTGAAGTATCGGGCCCTATGTACCATTTCACTATACATTTTTTTGAAGTTCCGACGAACAATAAATCTTGTTACTAAGAGGAAATGTTATTAATTATATGTTTGCCCACCCGCTCACAGCACAAACATCGGAGAATCTTTACAGTTTGTGCAATGTTTGGATTCATAAGTCTGCAGACTTATAGAGTGACCGCACACATTAGTAATAAACCTAGACAAACTCTTTACATCACCATTCCTGCTTTTTATTAATTTTACAGATGGAGTGGCACTTTAAGTCTAAGTCCAATGCCCCTCTCCTTATACTCACCTGCCACCATCTACAGTTAGGGCCAGAAATATTTGGACAGTGACACAATTTTCGCGAGTTGGGCTCTGTATGCCACCACATTGGATTTGAAATGAAACCTCTACAACAGAATTCAAGTGCAGATTGTAACGTTTAATTTGAAGGGTTGAACAAAAATATCTGATAGAAAATGTAGGAATTGTACACATTTCTTTACAAACACTCCACATTTTAGGAGGTCAAAAGTAATTGGACAAATAAACATAACCCAAACAAAATATTTTTATTTTCAATATTTGTTGCGAATCCTTTGGAGGCAATCACTGCCTTAAGTCTGGAACCCATGGACATCACCAAACGCTGGGTTTCCTCCTTCTTAATGCTTTGCCAGGTCTTTACAGCCGCAGCCTTCAGGTCTTGCTTGTTTGTGGGTCTTTCCGTCTTAAGTCTGGATTTGAGCAAGTGAAATACATGCTCAATTGGGTTAAGATCTGGTAAATGACTTGGCCATTGCAGAATGTTCCACTTTTTTGCACTCATGAACTCCTGGGTAGCTTTGGCTGTTTGCTTGGGGTCATTGTCCATCTGTACTATGAAGCGCCGTCCAATCAACTTTGCAGCATTTGGCTGAATCTGGGCTGAAAGTATATCCCGGTACACTTCAGAATTCATCCGGCTACTCTTGTCTGCTGTTATGTCATCAATAAACACAAGTGACCCAGTGCCATTGAAAGCCATGCATGCCCATGCCATCACGTTGCCTCCACCATGTTTTACAGAGGATTTGGTGTGCCTTGGATCATGTGCCGTTCCCTTTCTTCTCCAAACTTTTTTCTTCCCATCATTCTGGTACAGGTTGATCTTTGTCTCATCTGTCCATAGAATACTTTTCCAGAACTGAGCTGGCTTCTTGAGGTGTTTTTCAGCAAATTTAACTCTGGCCTGTCTATTTTTGGAATTGATGAATGGTTTGCATCTAGATGTGAACCCTTTGTATTTACTGTCATGGAGTCTTCTCTTTACTGTTGACTTAGAGACAGATACACCTACTTCACTGAGAGTGTTCTGGACTTCAGTTGATGTTGTGAACGGGTTCTTCTTCACCAAATAAAGTATGCGGCGATCATCCACCCCTGTTGTCATCCGTGGACGCCCAGGCCTTTTAGAGTTCCCAAGCTCACCAGTCAATTCCTTTTTTCTCAGAATGTACCCAACTGTTGATTTTGCTACTCCAAGCATGTCTGCTATCTCTCTGATGGATTTTTTCTTTTTTTTCAGCCTCAGGATGTTCTGCTTCACCTCAATTGAGAGTTCCTTTGACCGCATGTTGTCTGGTCACAGCAACAGCTTCCAAATGCAAAACCACACACCTGGAATCCACCCCTGACCTTTTAACTACTTCATTGATTACAGGTTAACGAGGGAGACGCCTTCAGAGTTAATTGCAGCCCTTAGAGTCCATTGTCCAATTACTTTTGGTCCCTTGAAAAAGAGGAGGCTATTCATTACAGAGCTATAATTCCTAAACCCTTTCTCCGATTTGGATGTGGAAACTCTCATATTGCAGCTGGGAGTGTGCACTTTCAGCCCATATTATATATATAATTGTATTTCTGAACATGTTTTTGTAAACAGCTAAAATAACAAAACTTGTGTCACTGTCCAAATATTTCTGGCCCTAACTGTACATCTGTTTCCAGACCGTCTCTGGTCGTTGTCCTGCATTTTGTGACCTGCTGGCAGCTCCAGTGTTACATGGAGGTCACAAATCAATACAGGTCTTTGAGAGCCTCATTCTGACTTTCATAGACTTGTATTGAGAGCTTGTAACATAACATCTCAGTCCTGGACAATCAGATGTTATGGCCACAGAGCAACGCTGAAAGAGGATGAAAACACCGGAGGGTGAGTATATGACAAGTGGCAGGGGACTAAAGGTGCAAGAAATTTCACAGGCAATTTGCTGGTTGCAGTGAAATCATGGACACATTGTTCCATTTGTACACGGCAACAAAATAGGACAATGTGTCCATGATTTCACTGCAACCAGCAAATTGCCAGTGAAATTGCTTGCAATATTGCCGCTTGTGACTGTACCTTTAGATTTGAGGCACCACCCCAAGGGTGAAAATCAAAACATTGGAGTGGTGCTTTAAGGATCCTCTTATAGCAATAAGTGGCTTCATCAATCATCTCCCGGAGAGACCTTCCTGACCTTTATTACACCCAAAGCCTAGTAAGTGATTGGGCAGACAGTATTCCTTAATTTAATCTGGGATGACTGTGCAGGGGAATTGAAAACTTGAGATGCACTACGTGACTAAGCGCTTTTGCATTCAAAACACGTTGACATGGGTCACGTTCACTGTGAACTGTATCTACTGTAATGAACCTTCATCAATTTGATGAAAAAGAAATCATTTATGCCACATGTTTGAGCCGGATTTGAATCTCTTTATGCACTAAATGACCGCTGATAAACTTATTTTGCATCGGCAGACTGCACTTTGGATACGCACTGAGTGATCTATAATTGATCTTCCAGTGCACATAGGCTGCCATTGTTCTTGGGCGCATATATCTTCTTTACATAGGACGATGTTCTGCCGAGAACAATATTCTTTTGTACAGCACAAAATATAATTTCACCAGACGATTGAGCGTTTTTCTCATTTGTTGGGTGATTGCCATCCTCTAGTTAAACTGTAAGATTATCATGAAAAAAGCGTTCTTAGGAACGATAATCATGCAGTGTAATTTGGCCTTCCTATTGCCTACGGGGGGCTTAAGGGTCTATGGTCTTTTTGGTTTCACATGAGATTACATATTTTTATTTCTACAACTTTCTCTGGTTTTTAGATGGGTTGGATATGAAAATGAGAGATATAAAGGACATCAGTATCTCCTGGAAGAGGGTGATTATGAAGACTGGCATGCATGGGGTGGATATACCAATGCTTTGCAGTCAATACGATTTCTTCAAGCGGTAAGTAGCTAACACGTCGTTTCAATGGTAGAAGTGAAGATGTTTTTGCTTATTTGTTACTCATTCCATTACATAGTATGGTTCATTCCATTAAGTATATATGGTCAGTTATTAAAAATAAAATAGATCTGATCGAAGTGGGCAAGTTTCAGGTTTATTCAGCCATATAATCATAATCACAGACGTGGATTCTTTACTGTACAAGCAGAGAGACTATGGGACTCTCTGCTGCATGATGTTGTAATGATAGATTCACTACTAACATTTAAGTAGGGATGCTTTCCTTGAAACATATAATATAACCGATTTTATATACTAGATTCTGTGATAGGGCGTTGATCCCTCCCACTGTAATACCCAATGCCCCTCGTAGACTGTGAGCCTTCGCGGACAGGATTTCTCCCCTCTTGTATCTGTACAACCGAACTGTCAACATTTATTGTTACTTGTATTGTTACTATGTTACTTGTCCTAGTCTACCCTTTTAGCATGTAAAGCGCCATGGAATATAATGGCGCTATATAAATAAATAATAATAATAATAATCTGGGGAACTAGTCTGATTTCCGTATGTCAAGTCAAAAGGATTTTTTTCTCCTTCGCCTCATTGGGGGACACAGGACCGTGGGTGTTATGCTGCTGTCCACTAGGAGGCGACACTAAGCAATCTGCAAAAGAGTAACAGTGGCTTTTTTCCCCAATACAGAGCTTAGTTTCTGGCCTATGTTTATTTTTGCCTTGCTCTGGATCGACATGTTAGGCTATGGGTTAAATTAGATGGACTTAATGTATACCTGCAGCCTTAAAAACTATGAAACCATGTGTAGTATGATGAGTAGCAACTACTGTAGCTGTAGACGTAGGAGCATCTACTCTAAGTTAATCTTATATTGTGAGTTCCCCTTTTGAAGGAAGTCAACTAATTCATCTGGTTTTGGAGAAATTGGATCGCTCATTTATATGGGAGTATCCTGATATTTGGGATAAATAAGTATCAGACATTATATTGGATTTCTGCAGACCAATCTTTTGCTTCCATTGAAGATAACCCTTCTCTGCTCTTACTGGGCTTGTGCCCCTAGATTCATTGAGAAATGACAAAAAACGGGTTTCCATTAAGATTGGAAAAATGATCATTGCTTATGTTTCTGGGGCTTACTAACTGTGTACATAGTGAGCCTAATGGAGCCTTGTAAGAAATCATGGTTATATAAGAGGTCTCTTGACCTCTATGGCAGCCCTCGATGGGTAATGTGGCCATGTACAGGAGCTCATATGTCTCGTGTTTCATATAAAATGGGTCATCAGTCCAGTCCCAATAGTAAAGTACATCTAGAACATTCACAGCAAACTTAGAACATCAAATAGGGCTGAATATAGCAAACTATGTCAGGAAGACCGAATAGGGCTGTATATTCCAAACTATGTCAAAATATACCTTTTGCCATTTACCTTTTAAAACAAGATCCAGTTTGAGAATTCGCAGGATATAACCACTCAGAACTTTTTGCCGATAATGGTCGAAATAAGAACAAAGATGCCTTTTACAATGCAGAAGAACCTAGTAGTCTTTTGCTTAAGATATTCCCAGATCTGGCATAATGTTTAAAAGTCCTTGCACTCCATGTGTCATTAACTGGGCAGAAGTATACTAGACGCAGCTATGGTAAGGTATGTTAAGTTTAATAGCAAAAAAAGCCTTGTTTATTTTGGGTACTGCTAAGACTTTTACTTTACTTTTCCAAGTCATTCTTTGCAAAATGAGTGAAAAATAAGAAAGCTTCACATTATAGGTTACGTAATGGTGGCGTAAAGTCTTTACAATGTACACAGGTTATTAATAGAAGTTAATTTATTATATCATTCAGCTAAAATGATTGTTGGTTGTTAAAGTGTTACTAAACCTGATGTGAGTACGAAAAGTATTCAGGCCCCTTTAAATTTTTCACTCTTTTTTCATTGCAGCCATTTGGTAAATGCAAAAAAGTTCATTTGTTTCATTAATGTACACTCTGCACCCCATCTTGACTTGAATTTCTATCATATATTTCATTACCTTATTATGCCTCTCTCTCCAAAACATTATGCTGCAGTCCTGTTCAGCTTCTCAGTTCATGCTCCTTTATTAGCTGCTTTTAGCTGCTGCTCAGAATGATCCATACAGTATACTCAATTAGTCTGTGTATGGAACTTCCCCTGTCTGAGCCCCTCTTATCCCCTCCCCATACTCAAACATGGAGAGTCCTATACACAGATTAATTGAGTATACTGTATGGATCATTCTGAGCAGCCATTCAAAACAGCTAATAAAGGATCATGAACTGGACATTGAAACGGTGCTGAAATATAGTATTTAAAGCAAAAGGAAGCAAAGCAACTACCGTATATACTCGTGTATAAGCCGAGTTTTTCAGCCCAAAATTTGGGCTGAAAAGTCCCCCCCTCGGCTTATACACGGGTCATATACGGTGGTGGGGGCTGTGGAGGCTGGAGGAGGCGGAGGGAGGCTGCTGTATGAGCGGCCCCGTCACGTGGGGCCGCTCATTATATATGCACTGCTTCCCCCTGTCAATCAGCGGCAGGGGGAAGCAGTGCATATGGCCCCCCAAAAGCTGGCACTGTCCCCCCTTGTAAGGGCCCCCTCCCCCGCTGCTTATACATTACCATCCCGGTGTTCTGATCGGCGCCGCTCCTCGGTGCTGCGTCTTCATCCTCCCGTCCGCGCTGGCTGCATCCGGGATCTCCGGCTGTCGCAGCGATATGACGTCATCGCGCGACGGCCGGAGATCCCGTATGCAGTCAGCGCGGACGGGAGGATGAAGACGCAGCACCGAGGAGCGGCGCCGATCAGAACACCGGGATGGTAATGTATAAGCAGCGGGGGGGGGGCCCCTTACAAGGGGGGACAGTGCCAGCTTTTGGGGGCTGTTGGTACCCCCAGGGGGCTGCTGGGTACCCCCTGGGGGCTGCTGGGTACCCCCTGGGGGCTGCTGGGTACCCCCTGGGGGCTGTTGGTACCCCCAGGGGGCTGTTGGTACCCCCTGGGGGCTGTTGGTACCCCCAGGGGGCTGCTAGGTGCCCCCAGGGGGCTGTTGGTACCCCCAGGGGGCTGTTGGTACCCCCAGGGGCTGCTGGGTACCCCCTGGGGGCTGTTGGTACCCCCAGGGGGCTGTTGGTACCCCCAGGGGGCTGCTGGGTACCCCCAGGGGGCTGTTGGTACCCCCAGGGGGCTGTTGGTACCCCCAGGGGGCTGCTGGGTACCCCCAGGGAGCTGCTGGGTACCCCCTGGGGGCTGCTATATGTACCCCTGGGGGCCTGCTGTATACCACTGGGGCTGCTGTATACTACCACTGGGGCTGCTGGGGCTCCTGTATACTACCACTGGGGCTGCTGGGGCTCCTGTATACTACCACTGGGGCTGCTGGGGCTCCTGTATACTACCACTGGGGCTGCTGGGGCTCCTGTATACTACCACTGGGGCTGCTGGGGAATCTGTATACTACCACTGGGGCTGCTGGGGAATCTGTATACTACCACTGGGGCTGCTGGGGAATCTGTATACTACCACTGGGGCTGCTGGGGAATCTGTATACTACCACTGGGGCTGCTGGGGAATCTGTATACTACCACTGGGGCTGCTGTATACTACCACTGGGGAGGCCTATATACCACACTGCTGGGGCTGTATACCTGTGCTGGGGGCCACCCTTGGCTTATACACGAGTCAATAGGTTTTTCCAGATTTTTGGGGCAAAAGTAGGGGGGTCGGCTTATACACGGGTCGGCTTATACACGAGTATATACGGTAATTCTATTACATAACTTTTCAATGTGTTAAGATAAAAGACATACAGTGGGTACAGAAAGTATTCAGACCCTTTTACATTTTTCACTCTTTATTTCATTGCAGCCATTTGGTAAATTTACAAAAGTTTTTTTTTTTTCATTAATTTGCACTCTGCACCCCATATTGACTGAAAAAAACAAATTAGAAATTTTTTACATAAATTCATAACTTTGCAATGACAGAAGGGCAATAAAAACAAAAGTATAGCTACTATTTAAATCTTTACTCTTTTTGTTAAAAAAATCTATACATACAACTATAAAGTTTAATATGAATGTGTCTCCATACTATATGTTAGACTTCTGTTTTGAGTTCCAATTGTAAACCGTGTTCCAAATTATTATGCAAATGTTCTTTTTCTCTGATTTTCCTAATTGTCGGTGCAAATGACGATCAGTGTAATAAAAGTCACCTGTTAGAGTATACATCGAATTTTACTGAAGAAACCTCCCAATGATAACAGTATAATCTTCACAATTAAAAATAACTCTAAATGCACTGTTCCAAATTATTACGCACAGTAGAGTTTCTAAACATTTGATATGTTTGAAAGAACTGAAAATGCTGATTTGTTGAATTTGCAGCATTAGGAGGTCACATTCACTGAAATAAAAAGCCATTTAACTTCAAAACATTCTAACAGGCCAAGTTACAGGATAACATTGGAACCCTTCTTTGATATCACTTTCACAATTCTTGCATCCATTGAACTTGTGAGTTTCTGGAGAGTTTCTGCTTGTATTTCTTTGCATGATGTCAGATTTTGCTATGTGAATTTAAGACAGCATGCTGTAAGGGTTAACACACAGATTTTAGTAATCTTTTATCATTTCTTTTTTACACAAAGGGATGCCTAGAATGCATTCCTGGAGGTGCAGGGACAGGTATAAATGGTCTGGGGGTGGATTTTTAGGGGTCAAGTTCCCTTTAAGCAATACAATCAATGTCGTCTGCACTAAAGGCTCCATGTGAATGAAGCTAAGCTTCCGTAGAAAAAATGATTCTAGGAAATGCTAAAAAAAAAAAGTTAAAGAACATTTAATGCCCTGTGCACTACACCATGTTCCAAATTATTATGCAAATTGGTTGTAAGTGTCATAGGGTTTTATTTTTATTTTTTTTCAATAAAACCCATTGATGGTATTGTGTCTCAGGGTTCTTTGGATCACTGAAATCAATCTCAGATATCTGTGATAATTAGTTTGGTAGGTGATCCCAATAAAAGGAAAACTGGGTGTTCCACAATATTACACAGGCCACAGTTTTCAAGTAACATGGGAAAGAAAAAGGATCTCTCTGCTGCTGAAAAGCAACAAATAGTGCAATGCCTTGGACAAGGGATGAAAACATTAGATATTGCACAAAAACTAAAGCGTGATCATCGTACTGTGAAGAGATTTGTGGCTGATTCTGAGCACAGATGTGTTTGTGCAGATAAAGGCAGAATGAGGAAGGTTTCTGCCAGGCAAGTTCATCAGATTAAGAGAGCAGCTGCTAAAAAGGCCTTACAAACCAGCAAACAGATATTTGAAGCTGCTGGTGCCTCTGGAGTCCTTCAAACCTCAAGGTGTAGGATCCTTCAAAGGCTTGCTGTGGTGCATAAACCTACTATTCGGCCACCTTTAAACAGTGCTCACAAGCAGAAACAGTTGCAGTGGGTCCAGACATACATGAAGACTAATTTTCAAACAATCTTGTATACTGATGAGTGCCGAGCAACCCTGGATGGTCCAGATGGATGGAGCAGTGAATGGTTGGTGGATGCCACCATGTCCCAACAACACTGTGACTTCAGCAAGGAGGTGGAGGAGTCATGTTTTCTGACCGGAATCATTGGGAAACAGCTGGTATGCCCCTTTAAGGTTCCTGAAGGTGTGAAAATGACCTCCGCAAAGTATATAGAGTTTCTGACTGAGAACTTTCTTCTATGGTACAAAAAGCAAAAACGTGCCTTCAGGAGCAAAATCATCTTCATGCATGACAATGCACCATCTCATGCAAATCGCGTCATATCCATATCATAGGACTTTGCGCTGCGCATTGGGAATGCGCGAGTTGGCTCTGCGGCAGCTAATCCCAGACTAGCTGCCGTAGAGGAAACTCGCGCATGCGCAATGCGCAGCACAAAGTCCTATGATATGGATATGACGTGATTTGCGTCATACAGCCTATACCGCCCATGGAGCTCACAATACATTAGCACGCCCATCTGTGCATGAATAATTGATCTGAATGCGGCGCTGAGAAGCCACAGGGAACACCCTGTGTAACTTCTCAAGTACTGAGAAGCCGCAGAAAGGAAGGTAATAAAAGCACTTTTACATACTTTACAAATACACTTTTTTTGCACAAAGGGATGCCTACAATGCAATACTGGAGGTGCATGGACAGGTATAAATGGTCTGGGGGCGGATTTTTAGGGGTAAAGTTCCCTTTAATAATAGAGAGCTGTAAAGTTTATGTGCCAGACTATATAGGCTCCACATGGAAGAAATAAACAGTGACGTCTACCACTTTTTTTTTCTCAAAAACCTTGAAGATAATCAAGGAGATTGCTGGACTAGTTCAGCTGGAGGTCAACTAGTCCAGAACCCCCCCCCCCCCACCTCCTATGATTGGCAGCTCACTGTCTATAGACATTGTAGATAGAGAGCCTGGTGTGTCCTGGGGCAGATCTCTCAGCTCTGCCCCGTTGCTAAATCTAAAAACTGTGATTGTATTTGAACTGCTGCACCCAGTAAACTAAGTGATAAATCGCTGGATTCAGGTGAGGGAGCAAAACCCCGCTGACAGATTCCCTTTAAGACTGAAATGTCAGATTTTTCTCTGGTGTTGCTCACTCTGTTATATTTTAACTATGGTAGGTAAAGTTGAGATAAGAGGCGCCCGCTGGCATGATTGATTTATTCATGCACATTCCACCTGGATTAATCAGTGCTTAGTGATGCCAGTTAGGAACTACACATGACTGCTTACCTGGGTTATTTTCCAACTCCACCTGATTTACAAACAGTAAATCCACAGCTAAGTGCACGAAGCATGATGCCAGGAAATGATGCTGGGTACAATGTGTGCAAACCATGCCTCTGGACGGAGTGGGCATAAGACTGGGCAAAATGTGTTACATGTCTTGCAGTATTTTCTTTAACCACTTGTGTATATGGTAAAATGCCTTATTATAGCTTAGTCTGTTGCTTGCGACAATGGAAGTATTATCAATAACATTGCAGAAGATTGGATATTGAGGAATAGAGGATTGTTCTCTCATTTTTCTATGGACCACATGAAAATAGCTAAAGCTTCAAATTTCCATGAGCCATTTTAAATATTGCAGGGTAATCCCATGTGGGCTATACATGGCAGATTGAGCCCATTCTGAAGAAAGATGCAGGTCCCAATGGTGATATCTATCAGACATTTATATCATATCATCATATTCAATAAACCTTTAGTTAAAGGCTATATCCTAGATTTAAAAAAATGTGCCTAATCACTAACAGGCAGGTAGTTGCCACCTACTTCCTGTTGTGCTCGGCGCCAGTCACTACCGTTCACCCCCGCACAGAGTGGGCCCAGACCGCTGCTGTCGGGGATAACACAGCTTCATTTCAATTCTGCTCCGTGGAATGGGCGGGACAGCCGACGTCATGCTGATTGGCAGCCAGCTCCCTGCTACCTGATTGGGGGAGCCAGCTGTCAATCAGCATGATGCCGGCTATGATTCCCATGAACAAAGGGGAGAAGCCGCCTCTCTGTAGACGTGAGATCAGCGGAAGCAGCAAAATCGCTGACAGGAGCGATGTAAGACCGCTCTGTGTTGGCGGTGAACGGCAACGGGCACAATAGGCGGGTAGGCGTCAGCTACTTGCCTGCTAGTGCTTAGGCACATTTTTTTTCCACTAAATCTCAGATAACCCCTTTAATAAAATTGCATTAGATTTCAGTGTACAATCTTAATAGTTTCTTAGTTTTTAAGGCTGAAAGTAGGCTTAAGTGTATCGAGTTCAAGCTATCAACCTGTAGCCTTACATGTTGATCCAGTGGTTACTTTTGATGGCTGGAGCTGCTTCTCTTTGGTGTGGCTGTGATGTTAGGTGATATTGATCATGGGCTTTTCAACTGCGTTCCCAGGTTTGATAGAGCCCTACACATCACATGATGGGCTGGGGGCATATACATTACAGGGGAGGCAGAGGCTGGGGCATAGAGATCACTGGGGAGGCTGGATTTAAAGGGCAGGCAGTTGAAAATGTGTCTGCCAACCCGAGCATGGCGGTCCCTAGGAATCTGCCCGGGGGCCCCATAAGAGGTCATCGAGGGCTGCATGCGGCCCTGGGGCCTGAGGTTCCCCACCCCTGTTCTAGATGTAGAACAGGGGTGGGGAACCTATTTCATGCCAGGGACCATTTGAAAATTTCTGCCATCATTTGGAGGCTGCACAAAATTATCACCTGGAAAATTACCTGCTATATTTGGTCAAAAATTAACTCACCACTACAGTGGTGGCTGGAGCTGCTTCTCTTTGGTGCAAGTGAGATGTTCAGTGATATTGATCTTGTTGCTTCTCACAACTGCTTTTCCAGGTTTGTGTCGGCCTGGAGTCAGTCAACCCGTTGTGATTGGGGATTGCAGTATATACACCACATACATAAGAGACACTGGAACTGTTGTATATACATCACATAAGAGACACTCACTGGAGACATGGGACTACAGTATATATATCATAGGAGAGGCTGGTGGGCATATACATCACTGGGGAAACTGGCGGGCATGGAAATCACAGGAGATGCAGATGGAATATACATCACAGGAGACACTGGGGACATATACGTCACAGGAGATTCTGGTGGTATATAAATCACAGGAGACTCTGGGACATACAGTATACATCACTGGAGATGCTGGTTCATGTAGATCACATGAGATGCTGGAACATATACATCACTGTGGAGGCTGGGGGGCATAGACATCGCTAAGGGGTATAAAAATCAATGGGGGGCACATAGTACTGGGGCACAGGCATCACCAAGGGGCACATAGTACTGGGGCCAAAGGCATCACAGGGGGCAGGCACATAGTACTGGTGGGCATAGAGATCACTGGGGACACATAGTACTGGGCAGCACAGGTATCACTGGGGGGCACAGACATCACTGGTGGCATAAAGATCACCAGTGGACACAGAGGGGTCACAGAGATCACCAGGGTCACTTAGTTCTGGGGTGAGAGAGATCATGAGGGGGGCACAGAGATCACCAGGGGAACATATTACTGGGTGGCACAGAGATCACCTGGGGCACATAGTACTTGGGGAAACAGAGATCACCGAGAGGCACATAGTACTGGAGAGCACATAGTAATAGGGGGCACAGGGACAGCAATGTGAATTCTGGGCTAGGATGGGAACGCATTGCACTAAACCTGCACCCACAAAGAGCATCCTCACACAAAGTAATCCTTCATGAACTTGCACACAGCATTCAGTAAGTAATGCTGCGTGCATATAGGAGTTAAAGGGCCGAGCACTTAGGACCCCTGACGTAGAGGATTCCCCCTCTTTCACGTCAAAGTCCTAGGTGTAAAAAGATCATCAGAAAGGTCTCTGTACTGTCCCTTCATATATTTGTACATTGTAATAAGATCACCCCTAAGCCTTCGTTTTTTAAACTGACTAAGGCCCCTTTCACATCAGCGGTAAACGCTGATCGCGGCAGTTGCGGTGAAAAAAAACGCAACTGCCGCGATTACCGCGGCAAGCCCCATACAATATCTATGGGGCTTGCGGTAAGTGTGCGGTTTCGGCACTTGCGGCAGGTGCGGCCGCGAAAAAACTGCAGCATACCGCGTTTTTTTCGCGGACGCACCTGCCGTTAGTGCTGAAACTGCAACTACACTGTACTTGCCGCACCTGCCACAAGCCCCATAGACATAGCATGGGGCTTGCCGCAGGTGAACCGCAAGTGCGGCTGTTATGCGGTAATTGTGTAAAACGCTGATGTGAAAGCACCCTAACTCCGAGTTTAATAGCCTATCTTGGTATTGCAGTTCATCCATTGCCTTAAAAACTTTGGTCGCTTTTCTCTGCACCCGCTCTGGTTCAGCTATGTCCTTCTTATGAATCAGAGACCAAAATTGTACACAATATTCTAAATGCGTCTGCACACATATAGTGACAAAACTATATTTTCATCGTTAACATATCTGCCTCTTTGAATGCATTCCATCATTTTATTAGCCTTGACAGCAGCTGCATGGCAGTGGTCACTAAAAACTGAGTTTGCTGTCCACTCATACAACCAAGTATTTTTCAGTGACAGTTTTACCTGGTGTTTTCCAATTCAATACATAATTATGCATTTTATTTCCTCTGCCAAAGTGCATGACTTTACATTTACATTCATTAAACTTCAATTGCCATTTCTTAGCCCATGATACCACCTTATGTAAATTCTGTGATATTATATTATCCTCCGATGTGTTGATAACCCTGAAAAGTTTTGCATCATCTGTAAATATTGAAATTCTGCTCTGTGAGTCTCTTACAATGTCATTAAAAAATATGGTAAAAAGAAGAGGGCCCAATACTGCCACCTGTGGTGCCCCTCTTATAACTGTGACCCAGTCCGACAATGTTATTTTTAACCACTTTATGTTTTCTATCACTGAGCCAGTTGTTAACCCAGTTACACATATTTTCCTTTAGTCCCATTAGTCTCATTTTATGTACCAACCTATATTGAACACCTTTGAGAAATCCGTATTCACAGAATCTACTGAGTTTCCCTGGTCCAGTCTGGAACTTACCTTCTCATTGAAGATGATCAGATTTACTCCATTCATTTTCTTATCCCTAAATGTGTAGTTTACAGACCGATACAAATTTCAGAAGTTTCTCTTGTAGGAGTGTCTCTTAAGGCGCGTCACACACTACGATTTTGTGTGGGAACTCAATAACGATGTCAGTGGTGCGCGCTTGTGGACAACATCGTTAGTGAGGTGTCACATGTATAGATAACGTTCAGTACGCAGCAGCGATGTTACGTGCAGGGATCGTTGGCACAACCAGCGATTGATGCTTGTGAATGATGTGAATAGGAGAAATCGGTCAGGAGATCGTTATGGCGGTGTCACACAGAACGATGCACCAGATTGGATGGTCGACATCGTGTGATATGGGGTCCGGTTCCCATATCTGTGATTAAAGATCTGACCACTTATCGCTAGTCGTTTCATGCTGTCACACGCAACGACGTCGTAGGAGCGATGCCAAATCAGGCACTTTCCAGCGATATGTTTGCATATATCATAGCGTGTGACGCCCGCCTAACTGTAATATAGGATTGATGTGAGGTCTGCGTGCATTAAGGTTGCTGATGTCTTCTCTTCCTTTCATGTATCAGCACAGCTTCTACCCTATACTTGTTTCCTCTCTGTGTTTATAGCCTGTGTTCTGTGAGTGCCTGTGATTCCTTTACAAAGCAAAGTGATTTTCTAAGTAATAACAACATGATGGAAAAGGGGTTGCACACAGATCTGTTTTGGAGAGGTGAGAAAGTATGCAAAATGCATACAAAAGCAGCAAAATGGTAGAAAAAGTTTTTGATGGAGACTATTTAGAAATTTGCTTAATCAAGCATGTACCCTCCACAAATTAACACTCTAATGGTGTTTTTTACTTCAGGACTTTTTGGAATCATCCATCACCTTGTACGAAACGGACAAAGAAGATGAGAAGCAAATAAATCTTTTCAATCAAGCAATTCCTGATCTGGAGCTGGCGGGATACAAAACAAGAACACAAGGCATAAATGTGAACAAGGGAATGTGAGTAGATCTTCTTTACTACCTGAAGATAGCCTCCAATCTGACTTTGATTACCGTATTTTTCAGATTATAGAATGCACTTTTGTTCCGCCAAATTTTGGGCTAAAATGGGGTGTATGTCTTATAATCCGAATCTACGAGTACTGTAGAGGAGGGGGGGCTGCTTTGGAGTAGTGTCTGGGGGCTGGATCAGGCTGCAGTGCCAGCGGGAGGTCACATGCTCCCACTCATTAGCCTCATGTAATATGCACTGCACCCGCTGTCCTTCACCTCGGTATGGACAGGGGAGCGGCACATATTACATGTTCCTGCACTCACTTTCCCCCCCATTCTGCACTCACCCCCTCATCTCGGATATGCCCACACCCCTGTCCCTCCATCACTCTATATGCCCCCCTGCTGGCGCACACATAGTAAAATAACAAATGCTTTTAACTCACCTTCTGCCGCTGGCTCCGTCGCTCCCAGTTCCTCTGTGTCTCTTCCTGTGTCCGTGACGGCATCCAATCATGTGATCAGCACAGCACAGTAATGACATCACTGTGCGCCCCAGTTACATGATCGGACACAGACACAGGAAGAAGCACCCAGGTGCTGGGAGCGATGAAACCAGCAGAGAAAGGTGAATTAAAAGTGTTTTTTATTTTACTATGTGCGTACCAGCAGGGGGGCATATAGAGTGACGAGGGGGACATATCTGGGATGGGGAAGGGGAAGGTGAGTGCAGAATGAGTGCAAGCACATGTAACATGCCCCGTTCCCTGTCCACATCTCGGCACAGGGGGCATATGGTGCTAGCACAGAAGGATGTGTGCCAGGCCAACAAAGGGAGGCATATGTGCAAGCATGGGGGGATATGTGCCAGAACAAGGGGACATATGTACCTGCACAGGAGGGAATATGTTGCAGTACAGGGGGCATATGTTTTAGCACAGGGTGACATATGTGCCAGCACAGGAGGGCTATATGTGCCAGCACAGGGGCATATGTTCTAGCACAGGGTGGCATATGTGCCATTACATATTTTCCAGCACAGGAGGGCTATATGTTTTAGCACGAGGGGCATATGTTTTAGCACTGGGTGACATATGTGCCATCACATATGTGTCAGCACAGGAATGGCTTTGTGTGCCAGCACAGGAGGGGGGAGCTATGTGTACTAGCACAGGGGGACATATGTGCCAGCACAGGGGCATATATGTGCCAGTACAAGGGGATATATGTGCCAGCACAAAGGGGCCATATCCAGGATGGAGAACTATGTACCAGGATGGGTGTTATATATATACCAGGATGCCAGACATGTATATGATTTGTAAGATGCACTCTTGCATTATAAGACAGACTCCATTTAACATAAAAAAATATTTTTTTCCTCTTTTCCTTCACCAAATTTAGGGTGCGTCTTATAATCAGGTGCGTCTTATAAAGAGAAAAAATCAGTACCTATTTTTGGAGTTGGTCATCAATATACCAGTAGTGGAGCCACCCTTTAATTTCTCTTTTTGGCTGCTCGAGCCCTTATACTTCTGTGCAGTGCAAGTTTTATGTCGTTTAGGTCAATCTGCACATGATTTACTGAGCCAGGATGTTGAATATAATTATTGTCATGCTTTAACTAACATAGAAATAGTGGACCTGTATCAATGATAGTATTTTGTGTATGTTGTAAAGTATTTTTGTGACGATGTGACTTAGGAATAAGTGTGTATACCTTATAAATATACTACATATTAGTGATAACTATTTCCAAGCAGTTCATTTGAAGAAATCCCAGTCTATCAGTTATCTCACATTTCTGGGCTTTAGAAAGCAGAGTGTTGTAGATTGTAATTCCCAGTTGATGGAGATGTCATTGGGTTTTATAGAGTACTCCCTATTAATGATGCTTAGCTAATCAGCGCTTGTAAAATTAACGGGACTTAATTGGAAAAGGAGATGCTCACACTGGGAGACGAAACTGTGAGGCTATAACAATTAAACACAAGTTCATAGTAAACCTGGAGGAATCTGTTATGTGCCTGGTGGTCTTGGAAGAAGTCATGATTGGACATGCTTCAGCTCCATGATTAAAATTGTGAATTTAGAAATTGTGGCCGTTTTCTGATATTATGCCGACTCCATTACATTTAGAAAAATATAGGTATTGAAAGGTATATAGGTATTGAAAGTCCAATAAATCCTTATGTGCCCTACACAGCCATAGGATGGAGCATAGTGGCCTGAGTTCGTGTGTTAAGGCCGCCATCCACATTACACTAATGTTAGCAAAAAATTGCAAATATCAAGTCTAATGTGTATGGGGGTCTCCCGTCAGCCTCCCGATAGATGATGTCATGAAAGAGAAGGATTCGTCCAATTTCGGACTACTGATCCTTGAGACAAGCAATGGAGTCTGCTAGCGGCTCTCTCATAGAGAACAGAGGAGCGCCCTGTGTATGGGTAAGTCGGGAGGTTAGCTGTTGGCCGCATGATCTGCAAACCATTGCTGAGCTGACCACTTTCTAGAGTGTAAAAGGGTTTACTATATGGTACCATTGTGAGATGTTATATTCTCCCCTAGTAAGAATGCTTCTAAAGGATGATTTATCCACATTATAGCTTGATGTAATACATGTCAGATTCACAGATCCAATATGAAATTGAAAATTTGTTAAACGTTGGGCCGCAGTTCTATTTGTTTGTTCAATTTTTCCAAAATCTATATGCAGAAAGGTAAAAGACAACAAATATAGCTCCCATTACAGTTCCCGCTGGATGTGTCACTCCCTGATGGCTTTTCTCAGACACACACTAGACCTAATTACCTGTCAGTAAACATGTAAGGAAATCCTTCATATTTATACTGGTATTAATACATGGTATATCTTACTTCCTAGGTGGGTTGCGTATCAGCAGAAGCATTTCTGTGGAGAACAATACATACTGGAAAAGGGCAGATATAAAACATACATAGACTGGGGAGGCATCAATAACACAATACAGTCTATCAGACCGGTTCTTCTGGTGAGTTTCCTTGAATAAATATTATAGCACAGCAATTAGTTTCTTCTGCAAAACAGCCATAATGATGAGTAGAAGTGGTAGACTTCTAATTAGAGGATGGGATTTTCTGAGCATTGAACAACAGTAGTCGAATGTAGTGTTTAAAGTGAACCTGTCACATGTTTGGGTGGTTCTAAACCCTGCCCACCACCTTTAACATACTGTTCTTGGAGTTCCTGTAACCCCTTTATATCCCCAGACGTGCCCCTGTGTATCTCATACAACAACTTTTAATGTGTCCCACGCTGTATGTAAATGAGTTGTTAAGGGTTATATGGGATGCTGCTCCCTGGGTCAGATACTGGCCGCCCCACTCCATGGAAAACCTGCCCTTCTGCATTGAAAATGCCGCTCCCTCCTAATGTGAATAACACTGACTTCATTCACAGCTCTCGCGCCTGCGCAGTGGTGTGAATCCCTGTGCCCTATTGAAGCCGCACAGTGTCCGAAGTCTCGCAAGACCGAGGTCTCACGCTTGCACATTAGAATCTCTCCAGACTTCGTGCACTGTGTGACTTGAGCCTTAATTCATTTGCATACAGCATGGGACACATTAGAAGTTGTTTTATGAGGTATGCAGGAACCAGTCTGGGGATATAAAGAGATTACAGGAGCCCCAATTACAGTATGTAGTGGGCACAGCTTATAACGCCAAAAACAGGTGACAGGTTCACTTTAAGTCAAGAACCCTCTATTAAAACAAAGTCGAAGTACCCTTAAGAGGCTAAGACTACGGCTTACACTGTATTTTACCTATTCTAAGCACATTATTATTGACTACCCTCTTAGGAAATGGTGTTTGCTCCTTAGGTGCACAACCAAAAATTGAGGGTCTAAAGAATTTGTACAATTTTGAAATAGCATGGTTCATTAGACACAAACACTGGGAAAATCAGAAAAAATGTAAAAAAAAAAAAAAAGGGCGTACGTTGTGGCCGTCTATGTTTCTTTGCTGATTTTCATTCATATTTGCCATGATTTACAGGATTTACAGGCAGAATTTATATTTTTATCAAAGTAGACTACTAATACAGATTTGTAAAGTCCTGTTTGCTTATATATAATATATGAAAGATGTCATGTACAAAAACAGTCTTGCTGAAATAACGTTTATTTTATTTTATTTTCAGGAACCACTTGGGCGGAACGACGTGAAACACTTGGTAAGTTCCATCCTCTACTCGAAAATCAAAAAATGATTTTGACCACTGAGCATTGGTGGTGAATTGTTTGTTCTACGTCCATGTTATAGGATGGACAGTCATTATTAGAAATGGACCTTTCCTTATTTGTGGTTGATATTTAGAGAGCAGACTATTAATGGGAATCAGTCACCAGGTTTTCCCGGTATAAATTAAAGCCCCCACCTTTATCTGCTCCATTACTGCATCGGCCCAATGGGCGTGATTTTTCTTTTCTCGCTGCCTCCTCAGTCCCTACTGCCATATTCCTGGCTTGATTGATGTGGATGACACATCCTACGTCCTAGCGTTGACCAGCGCAGGCACTCTATACTCTGCCCTACTAAGTCCTGTAGAATGCATGTGCCGCCAACGAGTTCACTTCCAGGCTATATAGGACTTTGCTTTGCCCTTGGTGAGCAAGTATGAGGGTACGAAATTTGCAGCGATCTGTGGGTGATGTAAGATACATCATCATCTTAAAATCTAGCCATAGCGTGACCTCATCTCTTTAACATCCAAATCCATTGCTATAGACTTCACATAGTCATATGGGATTTCCATGACATTTAAACTATTGGTTTGTACATGACCTCCTACAGTTTTAAAGGAAACCAAAGTATAAACTGAATCTTAAAGCCATGAGATTATAGCCCCCTATACACTCTTAAGTTAGCTGACCTATGAACATTAATTCTACTTATCGTTCGGTCGGCAGCTATATTGCCCAACTCTACCATGCACATTAGAGTTTGATTTGACAAACGCTTCCATATTGTCTATGGCAGAGATGCTATCAAATTCCTCTAGTGGCTGCTTATATCTAGAGAGCAAATGGATTAGCAGTCCAAAATTAGAAATGCCAGATCCTTAACTCCATCATTATTCATCGTTTTGGGTGGGCACCATACACATTAGACTGATAGCCTGACCTGTCAATATCGCTAGTGTAATGTGTATAGGGAACTTTACTGTAGATATGCGTGGTGGTTTTTTTCATACAATTCCTCTTTGGGGTTCTGGCTTATTTGCTTATTTTACAGTGCAGATATTAGTTTGGGGATAGAATCACTGAAGCCCCCATACAGAATACATAGTTCCTATCTATCTCTCATGACCCCCTCAACCTCTTATACACTGTAGTCCTCGGCTTGGGTGAGCAGTCCTGTGTTCTCAGAGATAAAGAGGATCGTCCCTCGGAAATCTGATGTGCTGGATCCTTCTTTTCCCCGACATCATCTGTCAGAGTAGAGTCAGGAACCCCCCATACACATTACAGGGACAGTTGATCCTGCAGTTATTGGTGGGTTTTGGCCGGTGCCTCTACTTCTGACATATGAGGGGCTGGAAAGTTGATTATTTTGTTCAAGATTTTTGTTTTTAAAGCACAAACCATAGTAAGTATCCAACTAGATGAACAGGAAATAAACTGATTAAAAATAGTTAACAAATGCGAAGACCAGTATGTTATTGGGTATGTTTTATAGCTTTAAGCTATCAGTTACAAATAGCATTTAATTATGTCATTCTCAAATTACTTTCCCTAAGGCACCAGCCATCACTGTCAGGTATTACTGTGTGAGGTTCTTCACATGGCTTATATAGCGTATTGGCTTTTCTATCATTTGTACTAAGGTTTTAGGCTTAAGTTTTGGAATAAGTGAAGATTCCCTCCTACGCTATGCCATGTTGTTTTTAACTGGCGCAGTTACTTACACCAACCAGTAATGCTCCTTTTAGCTTTCAATTTATAGGGACATGATTGGTAGGTCCATTCATCTCCTCACCTTAAAGCCCCCCTACCCTATATCTCCCACTAATATCCTATCACCATGTATACTTACCTTTTATTGCAAGTTCCTGCTGCTGGATTCTGCAGATGTCTAGGTAGCGCATCATCAGTACAAGCCACCAGCATTATGTAGAAGTAAGGCACTCTGATCACCCACTAGCCAAAGAAAATAGCAAAAATATATTCAGATACTATGAACAACTGAATAAAAATTTTAAAAAAACTATGTGGAAGACTTTTAAATGAATAAATACAGCGGGAAATCATAATTTTGGCAGCAAGCCCAAAAGTATTAGGGGTTTTTGAACCACATTCTGAAATCCCTTGCACTACAGATTTTCTGTTTCGGAATCAACCTCTAAAATCAGACAGTCTGCCCCAAATCCAGTGGGATCATGGATTCACTGGGCTATGGAGTGAAATGAATAACTCCTAAATGCAGTATAAATTTATTGTCTACTAAATATGATATTACTATGTCTCCTGGAGAGGAAAGAACAATTCATACAAATGAAAAAGGCAGCAGAGTCTAATTCTAGTCTAATGTAACATAGAAGCCATCACCATAATACATGAGATCTCTATGGAAGTCTGTATTTGGTGGATTAGTCTGGTGCCTGCAGTGGATACAATGCGTGTTTGTAATGCATTTTCCTAATAATATCAATTAAATGGCTTCAGATCAAAAGTTTTTGTTAGACAATTTACTGAGTGATAAATTGTTCACATGGTTTATAGCTACTGAGACCTCTAGTGATCGGGAGTGGTCAGGGGCACCCTTCAATGAGTGAAGTGCTTAGCTGTTCTGCAGTGCCACTACAGGAGAGATAGAGCATTACACAGTACCTACTGAAATCACTACTGAGCACTCCACAGTTAGAGTTGCTAGGGAAGGCTCCCGACTGAGGAAGGCTCCCGACTGAGGAAGGCTCCTGACTAAGGAAGGCTCCTGACTGAGGAAGGTTCCTGATTGAGGAAGGCTCCTGATTGAGGAAGGTTTCTGACTGAGGAAGGCTCCTGATTGAGGAAGGCTCATAAATGAGGAAGGCTCCTGATTGAGGAAAGCTACTGATTGAAGGACACCTCCCACATCACATTTTCAAAATTTTTACTACCTATATGTTTTGTGTTATTCCAGATAAAAGCATATTCAAGAATGGAGTTCCAGGGAGAAGATATGGATGTTACAGAGGGCTTATCTGATTTTACATCTTTTATGCCTATGTCTTTCAAGGTCTTAAGAGGATGGTAAGAGACACGTTTATTGCTAAACACTATATCATGTGTATATGTTCATGGAGAAATTAAAAGGCAAGAGGAAAAGTGCTCATTAGGGTACAGCTGTCATAGGCTGGTGATAACAAGTGAGGTACCACATTCCTATGTGAATTGCAATCATCTGGTAGGGTTGTGCCAAGAGCACAACACTTGATAATAACATGTGTATTATCGTTGCTGCCGACTCTAAGCCTAGAAACAATGGCACCAGGGGCAGTATATTTGTGGAGTTGATGGAGATCAATGTTTTTTGGTGTTGTACAGTCATACCACTGGGAAGAGGATACACCTAAGGGTAGGTTTACACTTCCACCACAGCCTCCATTAACATCACTTTTACCAGATCAAAAAGGAAGCATGCTGGATTATGTGCTTTCTTACAAAGATGGACTCTTGAACATTAACCAAAAGGACCCACTTATAGGTCTGTCTGGCACCATCTGCAGTTTCTTGCCAGGGTTATAATGGAACAGAAAATCAGGATTCACCAGTGCGCTCATAGCCTAACTCCAATTATATATTAGTAATTCACCAAGATGTATAATAGATGCAGGTCCTTCTAATAACGGGACCAGATTTGTCTCAGGAATGCAACTATGCTCTATGGTTAGTGGAGAGATGGCTGCTAATGGTTGACCCTTTCTATTTATGTGTGAGATCTGACCATCTCTACACTAACATCAGCATGACTGGGCCCCGCTCTTGAGATAAAGACAAATCAATGGGACCCACATCTATCATACATTTATGGCCTGTCCTGTGGATATGACATCAATTCCTGAGATAGGATCATCCCTTTACATTATGACACCTGTCTTGTTATCTTGTCATGGTGTATGTTTCTATATTTGAAATTGCTTTAGTTTGTAGGCGACGTTCAATTTTATTTTTTACCAAGGTCTCTGTTAGGCACACAGAGGTGTGGGAGTGGAGATATGGACACACTAGACCACCGAAGTGGAGCTGACCTGTAGGTAGGAACGAGCTAGAGATGTTGGTAGAGTTAAAGCAAAGTCTTTAATGAGAAAACTCGCCAAAACAGTCAGGGCGGTGTGTCGAGATGCTGGTGCTGAAGAAGCTGCACCTTGGTCGATGGAATAGGCACAGTGGGCAAATTTAACCTCGGGACTGGCAAGTATTGTATAGTGATCTCCAAAACAATCTTGCAGGTTCAATGCAGGAAGGACAGGTAGCATACAAGTGAGTCGGTCCTCAGGCTCTAGGCAAGACAAGAAGTATAGGCAAACAGGTAGTACCAAAGACAAGTGTTAAGGCAGGGAATAAGACAGGGACCTGAGGGAAAGCAATGTAACTAATAACAGGTGACATTGCTCAGGCACCTCCCTTAAAGGGAAGGTGCCTTAAATAGAAGTAGTCACTCATTGATAGGCTGAGAGGTGATTAGAGGTGAAATTAAGAACAAGTGTACTGACCCTTTAAGAGGAGTGAGTGGACATGGCGCGTGACCTAAGCTTGCTCCTGGAGGCTCTGCAGGAAGGACGCAGACCTCGGGAGGAGATAGAGGACGGAGTGCTAGGAGGTGGTGCTGGGTAAGTAACCTGAAAGTGACCAAAAGCAGACTGAGTGGGACCATGTGATGTTCACCGATCTCCCTGCTTAGTGCAGATTGGTCCCATGGTAGCCATAAGTCAGTCAGTGTGCACAGAGCTGCATGATGGGCACTGACCTCCTAGCCTATGGGAGGTCGGTCCTGCAGCATGGGGCATGACAGTTTCATTCAGATGTCCATTTCATTTTGCATACGAAACAAAAAAATTTTTTTGCATAAGGGTGCGAGGCACCAGCGCTGCAAGCTTAAACCGCACAGCCGGGTACACAGTGTTCCAGGGACCTGTGTTGCTCAGTCAGCAAGAAGCATGATTTAAATTAGATAAAAGACTGCACTCACCGGATCTCTTTGACGTGCTCTTTATTCACAAAATATGAGGGTACATAGTGCAGGGAGGGGTCGGCAGGGTGATCCTGAAAACGATCCTTTTTCATCAGGGTGATGGGCTTTATTTGCAGGCATTTTTTATTTATTTGTCCATTTTTACCAACAGTCACATCCATGATTATAGTATGAAAAAAATAACCCAAGCCTCACCTGCTCATTGAACAATAAAAAAAAAACAGACAACCCTGCATGACAGACAAGTGGCATACTTATGTTATCCATTCAAATCAATGGGTTTGTTGAGGAAAAAAATGGATAAGTTGGATCCATGACTTAGGTCCAAAATGGAAATGTGTGACACTAGTCACGACACGGACCAGCCATGATGCAGGCTGATTAAAAGTTCCGTGGTCAGATATCAAGAGAGCATGCCTTGGGCTAAGGGAATAGACAAAGGAGTAGACCAGTCACATTTTGGGGTCAGATGCCAAGAGAGCATGCCAAAGGATGAAACAAAGTTGTATAAAGGTCACAGTCCGGATTCAAATACTGGGAGGATAGTGGATCAAAGCAAAAAAACAAGACAAACAAATGGTCAGAGGAGGTTCAAGGTGTGGCAGTAATAGAGCAGAACACAGGGCACAGATGAACAAAACCAACAAGCATTAATGAGCAAATGATATGACTGGCAGAGATCTGGGAGTAACTGCTCAGCTAAGTAGCTGGGCAATCATAGAAAACAGGAAATCCTAAATAAGCCGAGTATCTTCCATTCTCAGATTGGATGGTTGGGTGGTCAATTAACCCAATGACAGCTCAGCACACCATAATATTAGATTGAATGAGTACACTGTCACTCACGAAACTGACATCTCAGCGCAGCCCTGATTCAATCGGGCACCAACACTCTCACTCACAGACACACTGAGGAATTGTCACATATGTCTCCATTTTTTCTTTTGTGGCCTGCTAATAAACCTGGATGTGTGAACAGTGCATAGGCTACAATAGGTGCAAATTCTATACATATATAGGACACATACCTGAAAAACAGATGAATGAGGCCTTAGTGGAAGTATAGATTTATTTACAAAAAAGTATAGTGGCTTACCGCAGACTGATAGCATCAGACACCAGCAACCTTTTTCATTTAGGTTATCTATAGGATACTAATGCTTAGTGGTAAAGTATCCTGGGCACCTACCTATGTAGGTAAAATGCCAGATGAGGGGATGGGACTGGGATCCGCGAGGTTGATAAGGTGACAGCTTTTGGACACCATCATGCAGCACTGTGATTGTTTCATCAATTTCATCCTATACTTTGTCTTTCTGGATCAGTGTTGACCAGTAATGATATATTTGTCACATTCTTGGTGTCTTCCAGCTGGCTGCTGAGCTATGAATCAGACTCTCGTGACAATCTGTGTGTGCTGGAAGAGGGACATTTTCCAGACTTGGCTTCATGTGGATGCCCTACAGCTGAGATCAAATCCATCCAGCCAATAGATTATGTAAGATATCTGTAGCATCTGCTTCTCGATATTAAATGCACGATTCCTAATATCATCAGTCATTCAGCGGTATCGGTGTGTCCGCTTGGTTACTTGTACATTTTTCAGTAGTAAGAATTACAATATGCTTATTATGTGTATGGAGGACACAAGTGATGTTCTGTTTGCTTTATCAAGCAGAATTAATTTCTCTAAATGCATTCCCTAATTATATCCGTGTAATGAAAAGTTCATCAAATTTGCATTATCTTTATTGTAACCCTCTTTTCATGAACTCTGCTCGCTGACATTGAATTGGAAAACTTTGTTTATATCTAGAGACTTAAAAGTTATTTAGACCTTCTATTCTCAGAATTGTATCCAGACTGATAAACCTGTGAACTAAACAATCTGGAGTCCAGGCTGATACAATGGGGTCTGCACTCCCGAATCCCCACCACTTAAAGAGGACCTGTCACCCCTCTGGTGCATGGCAAACTAAATGCAGCTCTGAATGCAGCATGTCTGCTGCATTCAGGGAAGGGGTCCCTCATGTCTCTGGCCCCCCTGTAAGCTTCAAAGGGGAACTACAGTGAGAGAAAACTTTTTAGTACAGTTCCTGCCCCCCTACTGCTGTACACTGCAGTTCTAGGATCTATAGATCTCTTATAAATCGATAAAATCATACCTGCCCCCACCTCAGGGAACCTAAATCTCTGCACGCTCCCTGCCACACCCCCTCACTAAACAGATGTATGAGGAGGTGTGAATGTAGGCTGATCCTGCAGCTTCCAGCATCCGTGCCCTTGACACACCACCTGCTTTTTGCTCTTACATGAAGCTGCCAGGCTGTAGATGCTAGGTTCCCTGAGGTGGGGGCCAGCTGTGGAGCAGGTATGATTTTATTGAATTATAAGAGATCTATAGATCGTAGAACTGCAGAGTACGGCTCTGCTTCATCATGTAGGAGTTTTATTAAAGGAGAAATGCTGCAACACTAAAAATAACATGCATGTGAATAAGCTAATGGCTAATGGAAACAGTGAAAAGCAGGGCAGTGTGTACAGTTAATAAGTGTATGTGGAAGGGGAAAACAGTAAATGCTGTAATGGAAAAATTGAAATGAGAGACTTAGCTTCAACACTGGCGCCACTGCGAAGAGCCCGGTAACTACGTCAAAGTGCTCTCACCTTACCGGGTCCTATACTAACACTCTATGCTGTATACTATTGCTCATATGAGTATGTGTGCCTGGGAATGCAATTTAAAACCGCCTCCTCTTCTGCTACTGACATCATACAGAGCAGGAGCAGAAGAGTACGGCAGACCCAGCAGAGGAGGAGGTGGCGACAGACACATAGAGGGGGCAGAACACACAAGGAGGAGGCAGGGAGGATTGTGCCAGCAGTCAGGACCTCTTAATAAGATCCTACCCAGGCGACCTCTTAACTGTAAGGTTTATAAAGTCTGTTTTAAAGCTTACAAGGGGTCTAGAGACATGGGGGACCCTTCCCTGAATGCAGCAGACATGCTGCATTCAGTGCTGCATTTAGTTTGCCATGCACCACGGGGGTGACAGGTCCTCTTTAATTAACAAGACTTTGTACAGGCTAACTACTCAAAAACCTACTGGGAAAAAGTATAAAACTAGAACAGGTTCTCTAGTACATAAAAAAAGAATTTTCCTATGTTGTTCACAGAAGCAAAAATGTTGATAATGGTGAAGAAATGAAGGCACAGTGCCTTTGTTGAAATAGTGTTTTTGCTTACTGCTGAAATCTATGGTTTGAGAAGCGCTGCAAAAATGTGGATGAAGGAGGCTTTATAGATTTACACTAAAACCCATACTAGAAAGATACATAATAATACAGAAATAAAGCTGTTAAAGTTAGAAAAACCATATACAGTGATTATCCACATATGTGTGACTATAGAGTGATGAAGGTTTGATAACTGTCTTAGGGCCCCCACACATGTCAGACTAAAGTCAGCCGAAACTTTGGATATCGGTGGGATTGGCCAACAGTCTAAAGTGTATGGGGGACAGAAGTATCCGACATGTTGAAATGTTTTCACTAGGAGTTAAAATGCTGCCATACAAGTCTGAAGGGGACAGAAGAGTCTGGAGGGGAAAGGGAGTCTGGAGGGGACAGAGGGATCTGGGGAGGACAGGGAAGTCTGGAGGTGAGAGGACAGGGGAGTCTGGAAAAGCCAAGGGAGTTGGAGGACAGGGGAGTCTGGAGAGGAGAAGGGAGTCTGGAGAGGAAAAGGGAGTCTGGAGAGGACAGGGGAGTCTGAAGGGAACATGGGAGTGTGGAAAAGCCAGGGGAGTTGAAGAGGACAGGGGAGTCTGGAGAGGAGAAGGGAGTTTGAATGGGACAGGGAGTCTGAATGGGACAGGGAGTCTGAATGGGACAGGGGAGTCTGAATGGGACAGGGGAGTCTGAATGAGACAGGGGAATCTGAAGGAGACGGGAGGGAGTCAAGAGACAGGGGAGAATCTGAATGAGGACAGGGAAGTCTGAATGGGGAAAAGGGAGTCTGAAAGAGACAGGGGAATTGATGAGACAGGGGAATCTGGAAGGAGAAGGGAGTCTGAGAGGAAAAGGAGTCTGGAGGGGGACAGGGGAGTCTGAAGGAGACAGGGGAATCTGGAAGGGCAGGTGAATCTGAAGTGACAGTGAATCTGGAAGGGACAGAGGAATCTGAAGGGGACAGAGGAGTCTGGCGGTGTCTCTCTCATAAAGAGTAGAGCATCACTCGGCCTTGTGTATTAGCAGTCAGAAGAGATACTCTGCTCATTCTTCCAACAGTTATCTAATGTGTACAGGGGTCTCTACACAGGACACATATAGACAATTGCTGATTATGTAATCTAGATATTATTGGAGAACTTTTTGTTTTATTTTATATTTTGGGACCATTCTAATAAGTCTAAACAATTTTTGGAGGAATAGTCTACTTACGGTAGTATAAAGGATCATATTAAGTAGGACATTGGGGAAAACCAGATCTTTGCTGATGTCTATTTTAAATAGAATGTCTTCTGTTCTTTTTAAAGAGTGTAGTGTTTCTCTCAAGGATTCCTGGCTCCTGATGATCGACAGTTTGGGCCAATGGAATGACCAAGCTGCTGCCAGCATTGTGTACTCCCCAATTCTGCTGCTACACCAGAGGGGCGCAGAGGCTGTGACGTTTGGTCATATTTGGTCAGCTTTAGAGCAGCGCTTGTAAGCTCTTTAACAATCTGTTTACAGGCATGTACTCCTTGCCTAGGAGCTTGGCCATTTAAGAGGTGCTCGGTAATCTAGCAACCAGCAGTAAACTATAAAATGTAAAATCTCTCTATTTTGAAACTGGAGAGGATTTTTGATAAGAGATAAATTGCAAAGTTGCTTGGTTTTATGTGGCGCCCCTGTGGATTGGTCGCCACTAGATGGCGCAGCAGCCGGGATCAGTTAAAGTCGGTCACGCCAAAACACACACCCAACACACTCGATCCCAAGACTAGGGGCTCTATGCCAGCAATGGGATGTAAGGAGGAGACAAGTGCAGGGTGGAGAAGTTAGGACAGGACCCAGTTAGGGGAGGTAACAAAAGGACACAACACCAAGTTCAGAAAGTCAGTCAGCCAAGAGACACCAGAGAGTCAAGTTCAGTCAGAGGGAGAGCAAGAACACCATTATACTGATGGCCTGTGCCACCTTGAGGCTTGTCTCGATCCGGGCTGTAGACCGTGGTGAGAAAGGAAGGAGTGCAAGGTGTGCTCTAGTCAGGGGGACACTGAGGGACTGGGCCGGAACCAGAGTGCCAGCTCTGCTGAAGTGGCCAGGAAGCTTTATCTCCAACCACAAAGCCGGGGGGTGCGGGGTTTTATGTCCCAAACCAACCTCCGGCGCAGTGAAAGGAAGGCGCCTATTAGGACTAAGGACCAGGCAGATCGCCCACTGAAAGCCCATGAGCCACTGGACCGTGCTAGCATACGGACAGACCAAAAGGCCCATGAAAGGAACACGAAATGGGGTGATTTTGATGAGCCATCCCGGCTGCTTAGACCACACCAGAGCAGCCACTGCACTGTCTGTAAACTAACCATCTCTGAGAAAGAAGTAAACCCCGGTAAATCTCTATGCTGTGTGAGACTGTGATTATGCCTGAAGGGAGATAGACTGATTTTGTGAACCGGCAGCAGGAGACTGCCTGATTATATCGTACACCCTACACCCCTGACGAGCCCTGCATTACAATAGACTATTCGGTTGCCCTGGGGACCCGCTCTTCTCGTGGAGAGCAGAACCTCCTCCTGCGACTCCCATCATCCCAGAGGTCCGACTGTAGCAGCGCTATACCGCCACATTCCACGGGTGGCGTCACGACACTCTTTGTTTTTGTTCATTTTATTTGAATCCATTTTTCCTTTCACCCTTGTTAACTGCTCGTCCGAACGAGGGATCACGGACCGGGTCACACCATGGTGACATCCCGAGCCCCAGATGATGACGAGAGGGCCCGGTTCTGAGTACCTCATGTCCCCCCAGGGGCAGCCATTTACACTTTGTAATTTAAACCATTTATGAACATGAGATAACCTCTTTAAGGAAACAGCCAAATGTATCTGCTTTAGGTTAGAAATTGTAGAAAGCAGGAGTCATCGTGCAGCTGCCCTAGATTGTCTTATTACCCATTCAGTTTATCATATTAATGCTATTAAAATCTCCAAAGAAGACCACCTCTTTAAGAAATCTGTCACTTCATTCATGTGATAATAATTGTTATGTCATAACACTGTATTTTTTGTATTATTGTAGGTCTTTGCTGAACCTTCTCTAAGTCTCTTTGCCCTGGACTCGTGTGAAGGAAGAGAGATACACTTTGATGACGCTGTGACCTCGGTCCTCAGCAAAGACCTTCACTTCTTTGCCCAATCTGTGTGGGTCAGGAGAGGACTGTAAGTATCAGCAATCATTAGAATTGATTTAGAGTGTCTGTGGTGTTCTGAATATACCTCTTCTAAGGCTGGGGTCAGACAAGCGTATGGCATCAGATGGTATATTTCAGATGCAGCATGACACGATTGTGCTGCGAGCATGATTTGAGTGTCTACCTACTGTGATCTGATCCTGCGATCAGATCACAACTGCGGAGGGGGAGAGATTAATCTCCTCCATTGCATTGTATATCGTGCTGCATCGTATGTGTGTCAGTGCAGTGCCATGTTTCACTTGCACCCATAGACTTGTATGGGTGTGTGATCTGAGACTTGTAGAAAATCACAGCATGCTGTAATTGTTTTCTCATGCCAAATAGCCATGAGTAAAAACTCGCAGATTGAGACTGGTTCATTGTTTAACAAAGGTGCAAGTGCAATCCAATGTTTTATCGGAATTGCACGTACCGTATTAATTGAACCAACGTCTTAAGGGTACATTCACATCTGTGACTATAAAATCTCCCAGATTCTAAGCCAAAAGTTGGTGATTGTCAAGTGTTTTTTTCTGACTTTATCTGTATATCATGCGAATTATACAAGTGAATTATCCGGACGGTTTGAGAGCTCCATAGAGGAAACCCCAGGATATGAAATTTTGATTTCTTCTCTTTCCTTCATCAATTTATTGTAGTTCAAAATGGATAAAAATTCATGAATAGATGAATATAAACAACTGTTTCAAGATTAAGTGCATTATAAAAATAGCCCCTCATATCTCTCCTATTTTGTTATGTAAAATGCTTACATAGGTTTCATGCAAATCCGCACCTAGCCTTTTCATATGTAAAATGAGTGAGAAGAGTAAATTAACCAATCTTTCTAAATTTTGTTTACTTAATATCTATTCAAAAAAAGTAAGAACTTTGACATGTCTTATCAGATAAATGCATATTCATATTTCAGTTATTCACCGTTTTGCGCATTCAATGATATGTCGTGCATATCGATGTCACCATCAGGAACCTGGGTATGGAGTTCTGGCTTTGTGGACATCATAAGCAGGTCATATTTGGTATCAATATTCTCAGAATGAAATGCCCTTAAATATGAGTTATAAATTATGCCTGTGAGCCCACCCCATCCCCAGATATGAAGAATGAAGAATTATTAAGCATGGTGAGAGAGGAGGTCTCCGAGGACCATCCCCGTAGGGAGGGATCATTCTGCGAGGGGGGGCTCACAGATTCCCCTGCTTTAATAAAAGCAGAGAAGCCATTTTTGGGTCATTCCATCCTGGGCCTGACCTAGCTATCACCATACCAGCTGTCTGACGGAATCCTACCTTTCTGGGGAGAGGCCCCCCCCCACAGAACTACGTTTACCTATGCTTGACTAGGTCTGGCAAGTTCTCTTTTATTCCTTTTATTTTTATAACTGTATTATGCATACATGTAAATTGTCTCTTATGTAATATCCTGTAAATCTTTTATATAATCACTGCCTATCTTTGGAGTAAAATATTATAATTTACTAGTCTTGATCTCCTTGTCCTATGAATGAGCTCTCACGACCTCCCTGTTCGTTTTTTACGCTATCATACAGGTACCCGGTCTACCTTGAAGATCGGTGGTGGCAGCTTAAGTTTGGTATTTATGTGATATTGTGGGCCTGAGGGTGACTGGATCGAGGTATATATACGTTCCTGGCAGGAACTGGTGGTATATATACATCCTGTCACATCACGTGCCGCAGTAGACAACATAAATTAGGGCAGCTGGGCTCCTTTCTTATCCTCTGGCAATACCGGATTTGGCCAGCAGGCTAAGGGGGCGCCAGAGAGCTTCAGGTCCTGACTAAGTCATCGTGACATAGTTTAAAGTGGATAAAATTCGTACATAGATAAGAATATAAAACAACTCGTTTCCACTATACGTGCATTATAAAAATAGCCTTCCTCACGTATACATATATATAAAATTGCCTCCTCATAGTTTGTTTTCCAAAGGTTCCGTCACCTGCCTTTTCTTTTTTTAATCAGATAGTTTTTATTAAAACGTTTCAACAACAATACAGAAAGAAATGCATTGCATTAAATCCCCTCCCCTCCCACCACCACCATCCCTCCCTTCCCCCCTCCCGGTCCAGTGGGTCAGTATTCCTCAACAAAGATAGTAGTGCACATATGGATATAACATGTACCCAAGATGTTCCAAAAATCGCATAACACATCTCCCAACTTAAAGAAATAACTCAGTCCAAAAGCAATTAATTAACAGTCGGCAGCCCCTGAAGGTCCATCCAGCCCTTCCATATTTTATCAAATACCCTCGATCTGTCCCGTTTGAGGTATATAGCTTTTTCCCTACTCACGGTCAGATTCATGCTGCAGATATACTCTTTGCGAGAGGGTACCGTATCAGATATCCAATGAGCCGCTATTAATTTTCTGGCAGCAAACAACATCCTAGCCACTGCTATATGCGAATAGTCATCTCCCCCTACATCCTCTGTACAGCCAAGGACACAGACAATCGGTCTCTGGGGATGTCCAGCTCCGTTGCCCCCCGGATCAAGTGGAGTACCATAATCCAAAAAATCTCACCTGCCTTTTCTAGTAAAATGTTTAGTAGAAGATAGAATAACCATCATTTTAATTATTATTTCTTAAATCAATACATAAAAGTAAGAAACTTTAACATGTTTTATCAGATAAATGTGATCATTCATTTTCAAACTTTCCAAATTTGCAAGTAAAACCTGTCTTTAGCGGCTACAGATTTTTCCATTACTGAGATAGGAGATGACAGTCGGTGCTTTAAAATTCTATGAGAAGTGTAAAGCGGCCGTCACACGCACAGATATCTCTAGCGATATTGTAAGCGATCACGTGCACGCGCGATCGCTTACAATATCGCTCACATCGCTGGTGAGCTGTCACAAGGCGGACTCACCAGCGATGTGGAGCAGCGAGATCGCTGGTAACTATGGTACACATCGGGTAACTAGGCGCCGCGCGTCGCTTAGTAACCCGACGTGTACCATAGTTACCATCTCCCAGCATAGGCTCTGCCGCTGGGAGATCGTTCATCGTGGTGTCATACACCACGATGAAGCAGATCGTGACATCGTTCATCGCTAGATCTGAGCTCCGGAGCTCAGATCAGCGATGTCACGATCAAGCGATTTCACATCGTAAATCGCTTGATTACATGCAACGATTTCTTGCCCGATATCGCTTAAGCGATCAAAAAGGAGATCGCTTAAACGATATCGGGCAAGAAATCGTAGCGTGTGACGGCCGCTTAACTGTGATTTCCGGAGAACTTGCTGCAGAACGTCTATGTTTTTCCCTAATGCCCCATCATCCTCATGTCAGTAGATTGTGCTGCTGAACTCACGTCTCGTGAACCTCCTCCTACCCACCGACATCTCCAGCACCTCTTCTGATTAGCCGGCATGGTGTGATAGTAGTGTTGCATTGCGTTGCGTATATTACTTTGTGCCAGACCCAGTAATCAGAAGACCTTCACTGATGAAGGGATATATGACCAAAACGTTTGCGCCTGCTTTCTAATAAAAACCTTTAAAATTATACAAGAGTGCCAAGTTTTCTACTTACTTGTATGGGACTGGATCCTACTCTGGCACCTTTAGATAGCGGGAGTGCCGTGTCCTCGTCTACAAATCAGAAGAGATTGCCCGGGATGCCAGAAGATAGGAGACGGTTCACAGGGCTCTGACTAGCGGCTACAAACTACTGACATGGCCGAAGGGGAAAATAAATCAGTTTTTACAGTATTTGGTCTAATATAAAGTAAAGCACAGAGGAGAGGAGCAGCTCAACCATAGATGAAGAAAATAATGAAGCGAGTGCAAGAAGTAACTGCTGACAGTAATAAAGGGGCAGGGGAGATACGGAAAACTGACTCAAATGTGAATCCTACATTGAAAGTTTGGTCACATGTAGCATATAGAAATGTTACCGAAGAATTACAAAAAGCTTTTCTTGCTCTTTGGTTAGAGTTGTAGATAATTCTGTTTGGTTTTGTTGGGTAACTTGAATAACAATAAAATCAGTATACATTTTATTTGGTATAAAAAAGACATGTTAAAAACATAAAGATGTATAAGGTGAAAGTTACATATGTAAACCTTTGCTTAATACATGGCTGAGAGTATCAGGGGGTATATAAATGTGGAATAGATATGTTCTCTTTCTCACTCACGCAGGTGTCTAGAGTAGATACAGAATAGAAGATCCCACTAGCCAATGCTATGTTTACAGGGCCATCCATTCTTTACACTCCTACCAATAAAACCTTATATCCATATGTATTCAATTGTGGTAAAATAATAAGACTTCTTACCCATCTTGCTCCTTAGTGTGCCTGTAAAAAATTTTTTTTTTTTTTTTTTAACATCATATCCTCTTTTTGCAAGTAATATTGTCTTACAGTTAACATCCTGATCCCTAAATTGCAGTTATATACCTTATACTGGTCCCCTTCTTGTAGTAATTTCCCCATCCTGATCCTCTTCTTGTAGTAATGTCCCCATCTTGCAGTAATGCCCCATTTTGTAGTAATGATCCTATTCTGATCCCCTTCTTGTAGTAATGCCTCATCCTGGCCCCTATCTTGTAGTAATGCCCATCTTGGTCCCACTACTGTAGTACTGCCCCATCCTTGTCCCCTTCTTATAGTAATGCCCCACCGTGATGCGCTTCTTGTAGTAATGCCACATCTTACTCCCCTTTTTGTAGTACTGTCCCAATCCTGATCCCTTCCTGGTAGTAATGCCCCATCCTGATACCCCTCTTTTAGTAATGCCCCATCCTGGTCCCCTTCTTGTAGTAATGTCCCCATCCTGATCCCCTACTTGTAGTAATGTCCCCATCCTGATTTTTCTTCTTATAGTAATGTCTCTATCTTGCTCCTCATCTTGTAGTAATGCCTTATTCTGATCTCCTTGTAGGAATGCCCCAACCTGGTTCCATTCCTGTAGTAATGTCCCCATCTTGCTCATGTTATTTTAGTAATGTCCCAATCCTAATCCCCTTCTTGTATTAATGTCCCCATCCCGATCCCCTTCTTGTAGTAATGTCCCCATCTTACTTGCCTTCTTGTAGTAATGTCCCATCTTGCTTCCCTTTTTGTAGTAATGTCCCCATCCTGGTCCCCTTCTTGTAGTAATGTCCCCATCTTACTTGCCTTCTTGTAGTAATGTCCCCATCTTACTCCCCTTATTGTAGTAATGTCCCCATCCTGGTCCCTTTTTGAAGTAATGTCCCCATCTTGCTCCCTTCTTGTAGTAATGTCCCCATCCTGGTCCCTTTCTTGTAGTAATGTCCCCATCTTACTTGCCTTCTTGTAGTAATGTCCCCATCTTGCTCCCCTTGTTGTAGTAATGTCCCCATCCTGGTCCCCTTCTTGTAGTAATGTCCCCATCTTACTAGCCTTCTTGTTGTAATGTCCCCATCTTGCGCCCATTCTTGTAGGTATGTCCCTATCCTGGTCCCCTTCTTGTAGTCATGTCCCCATCTTGCTCACCTTCTTGTAGTAATGTCTCTATCCTGATTCCCATCTTGTAGTAATGTCCCCATCCTAGCCCCTTCTTGTAGTAATGGCCCCAACCTAGTCCCCCTCTTATAGTTATGCCCAATTCTTAGAAAGAGAGAGAGAACAGAACATTTCAGTAACCATGTGCATTTTTAATTCAAAGAAACTTTGGGACAGTATTAATTAAAAAGAATCTGTCACCTTCTGATTTATCTATAATAAATACTGGCTGATCAGCGCTATACACGTTCAGTGTGACTGTCCCTCTGTCGTTATCTCTGTTCACCTGTAAACAAATAGACAATTAATAGTTAGTCCTCCCCGATCAATTCCTCCTGTCCAATCAGGGTTAATACATTTACACACACCATTAACAAGAGGAACTGTAAAGTCAAGTTGTCAAATTACTTATACGTTTTCAAGAGGAATAATAGAAGAAATCAAAATGCTGCAAAATTACTTTATAGGAAGCACAAAAGTTTTATGCAACACAAAATTAAAAAATATATCTAAAAAAACCCTAAAAATCTGATTTATGTAATGGGTCATGTTCTGATGACAGTCTCTTTAGTTAAGTGGTTACAATTGCAAAGTCCTTGTAAAAACAAGCAACTTTACAAATTAATTCTTATCATTTGCCTCTCCGTTCTCAAGCATTCTATAATTATGTTTTAATTATATAATAATATAATAAATGATTTCATAAAATATAATTATAACAATGAGCTATAAAGGCTGTGAAGTGCATGGGCCTCAGTGCTGCTGAGGTAAAGCCATTTCTATCAGCACCGTCAGAGAGCATTCAGTTCAGTTCATGCCCATAGTCTGAACTGTCAGTATTCAAGATAAAAAAGACTCCATTAATAAATTCACCATTTCTCTCTTAAAGTGAACCTGTCGCCAGATTAAAACTATTTAAACTTTTAAACTCAGCGCTCCACCTTCAGCAGCACCTATGCTGCATTCTAAAGACGTGGCTCTTAGGCCCAGACTGCCCCTGTTCACCTAATAAATAACTTTTAAAGACTTCCCGCTCCATAGTATGATTGCCTGTTCCCCGTCCGATGGGTTTGATTGCAGCTCGGTCCATGCCACCTCTCCTCGCCGTCCATCCCATCTCTCCTCACGGTCCATCCCACCTCTCCTCACGGTCCATCCCACCTCTCCTTGCCGTCCATCCCACCTCTCCTCACGGTCCATCCCACCTCTCCTCACGGTCCATCCCACCTCTCCTCACGGTCCATCCCACCTCTCCTCACGGTCCATCCCACCTCTCCTCACGGTCCATTCCACCTCTCCTCACCATCCATCCCACCTCTCCTCGCCGTCCATCCCACCTCTCCTCGCCGTCCATCCCACCTCTCCTCACGGTCCATCCCACCTCTCCTCACGGTCCATCCCACCTCTCCTCACGGTCCATCCCACCTCTCCTCGCCGTCCATCCCACCTCTCCTCACGGTCCATCCCACCTCTCCTCACGGTCCATCCCACCTCTCCTCACCGTCCATCCCACCTCTCCTCACCGTCCATCCCACCCCTCCTCGCCGTCCATCCCACCTCTCCTCGCCGTCCATCCCACCTCTCCTCACGGTCCATCCCACCTCTCCTCGCCGTCCAACACACCTCCCCCACCGTCCATCCCACCTCTCCTCATTGTGCATCCCACCTCTCCCCGCCGTCCATCCCACCTTCCTCACCGTCCATCCCACCTCTCCTCCCCTTCCATCCCACCTCTCCTCGCCATCCAACCCACCTCTTCTTCTGAGTAACATCTGAATCACGCACATGCGCAGAGGTTCCAAAAGAATCTGACTGGGTCTGACTTCCTTTGACTTGCTTCTCACTGTATGGTAGAGGTAACGCCCCATTCACCTGTGTTAGGCTATGTGCACACTCCAAAAAAGTGATCAGTTTTTGGTAAGGAAAAGTTTGCATTAACACCTTACCAGGTTTTACAAAAGGAAAAAAAAAAGCAGCACAAATGTACTGTGTTTGTGCTGCGGATGTGCACATTACAAACACAGCACAAATAAGGGGACACACAGACAGACCGACACACACACTTTATTACCCTCCCTGGCAATCCTAGGATGAGCTCCAGTGATTTCTTCCTTCTGGGCATTGGTACGATACTTACAGGACCTGCAACCCATGTGACTCAAGCGAGTCACATGGGGCACAGGTCCTGTAAGTCACTTGGCGCTGGTCTTGTGGTCTTGCCGGTACATAGAAGGAAGAAATCACTGGAGCTCATTGTAGGATCGCCGGAGAGGGTAAGTATTTCAGTGTTTTTACTCCACAACTGGATCAATTATAGGACATGCTTCTTCTTTTTCTGATCAGTTTTTTGCAAAACCTAATCAGGAAAAAAAACGAGCCATTGGCACAGCATTACAGCAATCTCATAGACTTTGCTGGCCTGACAAAAATGGATGCTTTTTTGTGCAAAAACGCAGCCCAAAAAAGGATCATAAATGCAGCATGGGCACATAGCCTTAGGCTGTGATCACACGCTGCGTTTTTGCAGTGTTTTTTTGAAGATCCGTTAAACAGATGTGCTTTTAAAAAAAAACGCATCACCATTCATTCACACAGTGTGCTTTTCATGATCCTCTTTTTTTGGAGCCCATTCTGCAATGGAGGCAAAGGAAAAGCGCATCCTCAAAAGCGCCATGTTCATTCTTTATGAGGATCCGCTTTCCAGTGAAAACGGATCCTCAAAAAGATGGAGTGTCTGAATGCTAAATTTGGTAATGCATTGACTTGGCTGGGAAGCCAAACGTCCCTGCATTTCACTGGAATTGCGGATCTACAAAAAATGTTGCAAAAATGCAACCTGTGAACGTAGCCTTACACTACGATGTACAAATGGCACATGTTGTGGACACAGTCACCGTGCAGCTTCAGCCTTGATTGCTCTTAACTGTAACTGTGATTCTGATGATTGACATTCCTGGTCCCTAATAATGATTACATACAAAATGTTTAAACAAAACTTGCTGCTTTTATTTCCAATGTTGGACCTATTTAGGATCCCCTAATGAAAATAATGTAATGTATCCGTGTAGAAAAGTATGAAAATGGCACTCACCAAGTGGTTGCAGCAGCTCTGTTTATTCAAGCCCACCAAGGGTTACATCAATGCGGGGAGGGGGAGTGTGGAGGCGAAGGACGGTGGCACTCCATTTAGCGGTGTCTTCGCTTCAACGGGCCTGGTGAGTGCCGTTTTAAAACTTTTCTACAGGGATATATGGAGTTGCTTTATCTACTGAACGTGCAACACCAGGGGACAGTGTAATCGAAGTTTCTTGAGGCAGGACATGGACAGTCCTTTAATGATTTGAATCACATTGGTACCTGGCTGCCATCTTATAGTTGCTTGAAAATAATGTAGTGTCCTCCCACCATACCATGTACTTTTTTTCTACACTGAGTGCATAATTATTAGGCAAATGAGAATTTTCATCACATGATACTTTTTATACATGTTGTCCTACTCCAAGCTGTATAGGCTTGAGAGCCAACTACCAATTAAGTAAATCAGGTGATGTGCATCTCTAATGAGGAGGGGTGTGGTCTAATGACATCAACACCCTATATAAAGTGTGCTTAATTATTAGGCAAATGCGTTTCCTTAGGCAAAATGGGTCAGAAGAGAGATTTGATGGGCTCTGAAAAGTCCAAAATGGTGAGATGACTTGCAGAGGGATGCAGCAGTCTTGAACTTACCAAACTTTGGAAGGGTGGTCACCGAACAATCAAGCGTTTCATGGCAAATAGCCAACAGGGTCGCAAGAAGCGTGTTGGGCAAAAAAGGCGCAAAATAACTGTCCATGAATTGAGGAAAATCAAGCGTGAAGCTGCCAAGATGCCATTTGCCACCAATTTTTCAAAGGTTTTATGGACTGATGAAATGAGAGTGACTCTTGATGGGCCAGATCGATGGCCAGAGGCTGGATCAGTAAAGGACAGAGAGCTCCACTCCAACTCAGATGCCAGCAATGTGGAGGTGGGGTACTGGTATGGGTTTGTATCATCAAAGATGAACTTGTGGGACCTTTTCGGGTTGAGGATGGAGTGAAGCTTAATTCCTGGACCTACTGCCAGTTTCTGGAAGACAGAAACGTGGTATCGTTCAAGAAAAACATGATTTTCATGCAGGACAATGCTCCATCACATGCATCCAACTACTCCACAGCGTGGCTGGCCAGTAAAGGTCTAAAAGAAGAAAAAATAATGACATGGCCCCCTTATTCACCTGATCTGAACCCCATAGAGAACCTGTGCTCCCTCCTAATATGTGAGATCTACAGGGAGGGAAACAGATCAAGCAACTGACAGAATCTATGGATGGAGCTGTTGAGTGTCATCATAAAAAAGGTGGCTATATTGGTCACTAATTTTTTTGTGTTTTGTTTTTGCAATGTTTATTTCTAAATTTTGTGCAGTTATATTGGTTTACCTGGTGAAAATAAACAAGTGAGATGGGAATATATTTGGTTTTTATTAAGTTGCCTAATAATTCTGCACAGTAATAGTTACCTGCACAAACAGATATCTTCCTAAGATAGCCAAATCTAAAAAAAAAACACTCCAACTTCCAAAAATATTAAGCTTTGATATTTATGAGTCTTTTGGGCTGATTGAGAACATAGTTGTTGATCAATAATAAAAATAATCCTCTACAATACAACTTGTTAATAATTCTGCACACAGTGTGGTGTCCATATGACTCTCCATACACCAGAGTTGTGTGCACATGTGACATGTCAGCCTGCGATTACTTCAATCCTTCACCATTCACTCGGTCTTGTTCTTTCCACAGTGATGAAAGTTTTGCCCCAAGGTTGAACGATACTCACCGTCCCCTCACAAGGTGCAGCTCTTACAGAACTATGTGTTATATTTGCAGGGAGTTTCTGTCACCCTCTGACACTCAAACACACGTTACTTTCCACCTCCAAATTAAACAATTTGTGAAAGGAAATGTTGAGCGTCTCTAGTGCTGGTATTTGGACCCGCCTGTTTGCACATTCTTGTGTGTGTCACTTGCTGCAATTATCTTGTGTCTTCTTGTAAACTTGACAGGATTGTGGTATGACTGAGAAATCTCATTAAAAAACTGTTTTCAACTAGGAACACAACTTTGTAACATCAATATCTTTGTAAAAATGTAGATTCTTCCATACTCCAGCATAGACGTTATCTTCTACACTGTAACACTTCAACACTGTAACATTAAAAAGGTTCTCCAAGAATGGAAAAGAATAGACAACTAAAGGAAATGTCATTATAAATGCATTCCTAAACACTTGTAATTAACAAATCATAAGCAATTTTTCTAGGGAGGTAAACATTATAGAATTAAAATGGCTGCTGCATAGTTACACTGACAAAAACTGGCCTGAAATATTATGACAGAAGCCTGTGAGCATGTGCAGTATTAAGCTCCTCTGCTGGGACCTGGAGATAATCAATACCATGTGTTATCATTCTGTGGAAAGCAGTGTGAGCAGCCCCTTCTTACCTCAGCACTACTGGTATCTCCTGCATTAGATCAGAAAGACAGGGCGGACGCAGTGTGAGCAGTCTCTTCTTACCTCAGCACTACTGGTATCTGCTTCATTAGATCAGAAAGACAGGGCAGACAGCAGTGTGAGCAGCCTATTCTTACCTCAGCACTACTGGTTTCTCCTGCATTAGATCAGAAAGACAGGGCGGACAGCAGTGTGAGCAGTCTCTTCTTACCTCAGTGCTACTGGTATCTGCTTCATTAAATCAGAAAGACAGGGCAGACAGCAGTGTGAGCAGCCTCTTCTTACTTTAGCACTACTGGCATCTCCTGCATTAGATAAGAAAGACAGGGTGGACAGCAGTGTGAGCAGTCTCTTCTTACCTCAGCACTACTGGTATCTGCTTCATTAGATCATAAAGACAGGGCAGACAGCAGTGTGAGCAGTCTCTTCTTACCTTAGCACTCCTGGCACAGTTAGGTCCAGAAATTTTTGGACTGTGACATAACTTTTGGCATTTAGCTGTTTACCACAACATACTCAAGATTCAATTATATAATCAAGATTTGCTTAAAGTGAAGACTCTCAGCTTTAATTTGAGTGTTCACATCCTTATTGGAGTAAGGGTTTAGGGATTACAGCTTTTCAGTATGTAACTGCCTCTTTTTCAAGGGACCAAAAGTAATTGGACAGTTATCTCAAAAGCCCTTTAATGGGCTGCATGGGCTATTCTCTCATGAATCCATAATCAATTAAGCAGGTATAAGGTCTGGAGCTAGTTGTCTGCACAGGCACTAGTATGCATTGTACCTGTGTGACTTCATTATTATGTTTTTTTTCTGCTGTGACATCACCATGTACATTATTCAGTTATTTGAACATCATTTGATTATGAAGGACATTGGAGATTAGATAACCAGGTGATGATTCTGTTCATTTATAATTTGGCAGAAATCTCACACATTAAGGAAATGTCCTTTGTCTGTGGATTGGCATGTATTTGGAATGTACAAATATACATAGTGGAGTCTCTTTGTATATCTGTCATATATCACACATTATTTTTTAACCACTAGCCCAATAATTCATTGGATCGTTCAGCAGCTCTTGCCCCGGTTGACTGCACCAGTCCCATCGGCGCCACTTGTCACACTTGTAGCCAGAAACCATAGAATGCAGTTGCACTTGTTTTCTGGAAGTCAGATCGCTCAAAGCCATTGTAATGTTTTTTCTTTTAGGGAAGATGTCTAAGAAAAGTACAAGATTGTTATTTTTACTTCAATTTTTCAATGTCATAGCTAATGCATGTATATGTATGTTGTCTGTATTTCAATCACTGTGGTATTTATTAGGTAGCCTAGGGGAAGATTGAGGCTGCAGACTGCACAGAATCCTGTATAGCAGCCTGCAATCTGGAGAGGGGGTGACCAGTGGTGTAACTTGAAGCTCATGGGCCCTTGATGTGAAAGCTCCAACGGGGCCCCCAATTATTGCAAATCTCTAATAGCATTAGTCTTTTTCTATAGGTCAAAGGGACATTTGGGGCCCCCTTGGTTCCAGGGCCTGATGCGATGCCCTGCACCTATTGTAGTTACACCCTTGGGGAACCCTTTAGTGCTGTAGTGCTCTGCGGACATAGACGCACCTTGTACATTAAAGTGATCCTAATCCCACAAACTGACCCTCCCGTATCTTTAGACCTGTCCCTGCACCCCCTCTTATCATTTCTAGCCATCCCTTTTGCAGAAAAAATCGCTTTTGTAAAGTAAGAGAAAAAGTTATATTACTTTGTCCTGTGTGAGTTCTCTGTTTCTGTGCAAGCCGCAATGGGTGGGGCCTGTGTGCTTCTGCCTTGTAATTATGCACGCCCCTCTCTGCTTCTAAGAGCCTGGCCGCGTCATGAAAGGGGGCGGGGCTCCGGCATGACGCGATTTAGCCCCGCCCCTTTCATGACGCGGCCAGGCTCTTAGAAGCAGAGAGGGGCGTGCATAATTACAAGGCAGAAGCACACAGGCCCCACCCATTGCGGCTTGCACAGAAACAGAGAACTCACACAGGACAAAGTAATATAACTTTTTCTCTACTTTACAAAAGCGATTTTTTCTTCAAAACGGATGGCTAGAAATGATAATAGGGGGTGCAGGGACAGGTCTAAAGATGCAGGGGGGTCAGTTTGTGGGTTTAGCATCACTTTAAGGCTGTGCACCCATGAGGAGTTTTCAGTGAGTTTTGTACGCTACATATTTTTGCTGCATCACAAACACCACAAAATGGATGGGATTTATAGGAATCTCCTGCCCACTGAGCTTCTTTATTACTCAGCGGACACTAACAGGCGGTACGTCTTTCAAATTAGCAACACTTCACCTTTTCCTTTTGCTGAGTTTTATGTGCAGATTTCCTCTAAAAATTTGCAGCAGATGCAGAAAATCCGCAGATAAAAAAATTCATGTGTTTTTTAGTGTATTTCCATTGCAGAAAGGCACCAAAATTGCATAGAATTCTCACATGACCATATCAATAAAGTTTTTTAAAGCTAAATACCAAAAGTATCAAAAACAATGCAGCTTTATTTGAAGCTTAACATTCCAAAAAATAACAAAAAAGTGTGAGGTAAAGACACCGCACCACAACTAAAAAAGCATATTTCATGTAAACGTTATTACATAATGCTATAGATGCGCTAGTAAAAAACATTTAAGCCCTGCCCAACAGTGGAGGTAGGCACCTCAGATGACTGCAATATGGTGCCCCCACTCAGCGGCCACTCACCATCATAATTCCTTTAGGGTATGTGCAGACGATCCGGAGACATTGTGTGTTGGACACAGTATCTCCTGACCTGGGGAAGCCGCAGGTGATCATAGGGTAAAGGCAGGCACCCTGTGCCACGATCTGCGTTCGGTACAGGGTGGCTTTTCCCTGCATTACCTGCTAGGTCTCACTTCTGACTCCACAGCAATAATTTAACTTGCTGTGGAGATGAGGCAGCGCGGCAACCCGCACCGCAGGTAAGATATCGCTGCATACAAAACAGGGCTGTAGACTCAGAGTCGGTGTCTATTTTGGGTGGAGACAGATTCATGGAAATTGAGGAGTCGGAGTTGGATGTTTGATTCCACAACCATGCCTGTGAAGTCAGTAAGCCAGAGTCGTGGAGTCAGAGTCGGTGTCCATTTTGGTGGAGTTGAAGTCGAAGTCAGATTTAAGGCTCCGTTACACAGCACGACATCGTTAATAATATTGCTTAAACATCACAGATTTGGAGTCGTTCAAGTGACGTCGTTACGACCTCGTTGCGTGTGACTCTGCAAAGTTGTGATGATAAATCGTTGGATTGTTGATCGTAGGTTTGAGAAAATGTTCTCAAGCCACACGATCAACAATCAGCCAAGCTGGTATATCGTTGTGCTTGACACCGCGATAACGATGTTGTTCATGACTTCGTCCAGTCACAGCAATGAGCAAGTATCGTTCGCTGGGTTGTGCGAATGATACCTGCTCACAACATCGTTGGTGAGTTGTCCACAATATCTTGACGTGTGACATCTCACCAACGATATCAAAACGTTGTCTGAAACGACCACGGCGCCACGAGATCATGGCCGACATCGTTCCAATGTCGTGCCGTGTAACATTGCAGAGTCGGATACTTTGCTTTCGACTCCACAGCCCTGGTACCAAAGAAGCAGAGAGGGCAGGAGATTTCTAGAAATCCTATCCACTGTGCTTGTACAGCACAACTCAGCATTAAGGACGCAGCACAAACACTTCATCCATAACACTGCAAACCCTGATCGTCTGCGCGTACCCTTAGATAGCCTTAACTCTTCAGGTAAATGACCTAACTCAGGTATGGCTAGGTTATTGATCGATGCAATTAAATTGCCAATACTATAACTATGCAATGACTAAGCGAAAAGGGTTCATTGTGTCCTATAAGATGGTAAGACCTTAAAAGAGTTCTGGAATATCAAAAACGTGTCATATGCAAAATGGTGTTGTGTGCAAAAAAAAGAAAAAGTGCCAATAAGTAAACCATACCTTAATACACCATATTAAAGCTTATAGATTGAAGAGCCGCACAGTGCACTCAAAAGATGATCCCAGAACAATATCCAGATCTAAACCATATGATAAAACCAGCACAAATCCTAAATAATGGGTCAAAACCAAATATTGAGTGTGTGCTGGGAATCTGACACCGAGGAACAGAGAACGGCAGATGATGATACAAGGCGCGATGCTGGATCCAGGAATTGTGGGTAACATTATGGTCACATCCTGGGATGACTTCAATAACTTTTCTTGGTTTAGTGCAAACGCAATGAAGTATCTCCGAGCAGAACATTACATTTATTTGTTAAAAAGCTGTAATTACAATGAATCATTATAATGAGCGCTGATTGATATGAAAATTTTGACTGCTGATAACATTTTCAGCTCTTTGGTAAACCGTCCTCTGACAGTAAAATTGAAGCCATCGTTTCCTGTGGCCTTAATTCAGTTTTACAATGAAAAGTAAGTGAATTCAGCACTTCATGTACCAGTATGTCAGGACACATTTATCTGTAGTGACAGCAGATTAAATACATTACCGAAATGTATCACTAATGGAAAACAAACTTGACTTAAGACGTTCACGTGAGATTTTATGTCAATCACAGAATGTTTGCAAATGATACAAATTAACTCTAATTTGCTTAATATCGCAAATATTCTCCTGTTTAGTTATAGATCTACTTAAAGTATTCAGCACTGGTCTAAAAATGAATCACACAGTATATAGCACACATCAGGTATACGGTATAATGATGTGGAAGAGTCATAGGTCCAACGACACACAACTAGCGATGAGCGAGTAGTGAACTATTCGGATTCGGATAGCCCTATCCAAATACTTTGAAATGTTTCATTACTCCTTGCTCGTTACTCGTTCATTGCAAGTCAATGGGAAACTCACTCAGATCCGAATCCTGAAACATTTCAAAGTATTCGGACGGCTATCCGAATAGTTCACTACTCACTTATCACTACACACAACCTATTTGGTCTCAGGGCAGCCATCTCTTCTGTTGGGTGATGTCCAAGTCATGTTCTCTTGGTGCTGTTGATCGCCTAAAAAAAAAAACCCCAGTGGCGACTAGAGATGAGTGAACCTGTTCAGGGCTTCAGGTTACTTGGGAAAGGTGTATGGCGGTCCGCGCTGCCAGACTGACTTGCATCAAAGAAGACACTTGGAGATGAAGTGTTGATCAGATCCTTCTTTTATTCACCGACGCGTTTCGGTGCCCACCTGGCACCTTCATCAGGGATACCAGGTGGCACCGAAACGCGTCGGTGAATAAAAGAAGGATCTGATCAACACTTCATCTCCAAGTGTCTTCTTTGATGCGAGTCAGTCTGGCAGCGCGACTGCCATCAGGATATTATTCCTAACAGGTCTTCAAACCAGTTGTGGGTGACACAACTGGATCAGTGAGTGGACCGCTTTGCTCACCGGGTTGTCGATTTAGTGTCTGGTGATAAGGGCACTATTGCGCCTCTTGTTCCCCACCCCCTTTTGTATTTGTCACCTGTTCAGGGCTGGAATTCAGTTGAATTCTGTCTTCTAAGTGCTGGAGCGGAAATGGCTGTGCTCCTGTATGCTGGGTGGCCATGCTGGTGTGTTATCGTCTCACTGGGGTTAAATGCAGCGTTAATCTCCATAGTGTGTTTGGGGAAAAAAAAAGGTAAAACCTCGCCCTCCTGCCCTTGAAAGTCTTTTGCTTATGTTTGGATGTAAATGGGCGGAGAGCCAATTGGTAAATTCCGAAGATGTCATGCACGGGTCCCGAAAAGGCAGCACCTGAACATCCAGACATTCGATCATCTCTAGCGGTGACATATTGCCACTGGTGACTGTTGCAGTATGTGGTTAGTTGCAGGGGTCAAATATCACCAGGTTAGGTGTTCCAGCCTAGTGTTACGGTGATGAGTGGGGTCTAGCAGTGTTATTGTGCTTTGATTTGTAATATTTTAGGAAAGTTGGGTCGTTTATTCTGGACTTTAGCTGTGGTTTATCAATGAAACATACCGTAATCTAAAACAAATAACCTTCTATTTCTTCATTGGGAATAATCTGTGACAAATCCATGACAGCTTCATAACTGGGTTGAAAAGGTCTGATTGTTGAATGAAAACGTCTGCTGTTCATAGGTTACATTTGTTGCAATCTGATCCAATTTGCTGCTGCTAGATTCCATTTTGGATTTTACATCTGGAAATCTGCACATAATAATAATATACCGTATATACTCGCGTATAAGCCCAGTTTTTCAGCCCAAAACTTGGGCTGAAAAGTCCCCCCCTCGGCTTATACGCGAGTCATATGGTGTACACAGGCCGCCTGCCCCCCCCCCATCGGTATACAGGCGCCCCCCCCCATCAGTATACAGGGCCCCCCCTTGCTGCCGCAAACCTGTAAAGTAATAGATCATTATACTTACCCCTGTCGCCGCCGCTCTGCACCGCGCTCCTCCGGGTCTTCCTCCTCCGGCGTTGCCTGCGCCCACCGTAGGAGGAAGCCGGAAGAAGCATGAAGACCCGGAGGAGCGCGGTGCAGAGCGGCGGCGACAGGGATAAGTATAATGATCTATTACTTTACAGGTTTGCGGCAACAAGGGGGGGCCCTGTATACCGATGGGGGGGCGCCTGTATACCACTGGGGCTGCTGCTGTATATACCACTGGGGCTGCTGCTGTATATACCACTGGGGCTGCTGCTGTATATACCACTGGGGCTGCTGCTGTATATACCACTGGGGAGGCTGCTGTATATACCACTGGGAGGCCTGTATATACCACTGGGTAGGCTGCTGTATACCACACTGCTGGGGGCTGTATACCTGTGCTGGAGTCCACCCTCGGCTTATACACGAGTCAATAGGTTTTCCCAGGTTTTGGGGGCAAAAGTAGGGGGGTCGGCTTATACAGGGGTCGGTTTATACACGAGTATATACGGTAATATTTATTCTCTTATATAGAACCATTAATTCCACAGCGCTTTCCATACAACAGCAACACTGTTTCCATTGGGGTTCACAGTGTAATAAGTTCCTTTACCTGTGGTGGGGAAATTGTCTCTTCAGAAGAAAGAGAACTTGATCGCCACCTATTGGACGGAGCAATTCTAAAACTCAATATTAACCCATTAAGGGTAAGGACACACTGGCGTGAAAATTGGACTAGTGCAATGCATGAAAATGTCGCATTGCACTCGGACCAATGCTACTAAATGAGTCAAAACAGATTAACGTGTGTCGTCCGCTTTTCTGTCATCCAGAATTAGGATGAGAAAAAAGTTGCAACATGCTGCGACAGTAGGTGATTCTGATGCGAGAATGCAAGTCAATGGCTCCGACAAAATCATGGACAGCACACGGACCATCCTAGTGCCATCCGTTTCTTTAACTGATACATTAACATTCTGTAGCTCAGAACACTGTAAAATATTCCTGTAAATGGTTATACAGTAATGGCTGCTGAGAAAAAACGCATTGCACACAGACAGCACATAGATGTTACACGGACACCACTCGGATGTTATCTGAGAAAAAAATTGCACACTCACATAGCAGTTGAATGCCAGACGGATCAAAAAATGGATGTCACTCGTCCAACTCTCCTGGATGAGAAAACAGACCGATTTTTTTAAGCACCAGTGTGTCCGTACCCTTAAAGGGATCCTGTCACCTCCAAAAAGCCACCTAAGCACAAAAACACGTCCCTGCAGCATCCTATCACTAATCTCACACGCTTTTTGTCTCCTAAAAGCATCCTGTGAAAGTGGATAAAAACGATTTTACACTCGCTCATTAGGCATAATTAGTAGGGGCTATATTCTTTAGCCCTCAGTGTGTGTTGTTTTGCAGGCTCCAGAATCCAGCCTCTCTCTGTCTGTGTTCCTCTGCTTGTGCAGGCTCTGCCCTCCCCCTCTCTGTCACTCACAGAATGGAAATCATTAGTCCTGCCTTCAGCTCCACATCACAGCAGAACACAGACAGAGAGAGGGTGGATCCTGGAGTCTGCAAAACAACACGCCCTAAGGGCTAAAGAATATAGCCCCTACTAATTATAATGCCTAATGAGTGAGTATAAAATCATTTTTATGCACTTTCACAGGATGCTTTTAGGAGACAAAAGGAGTGTGAGAATGGTGATAGGATGGTGCAGGGACATGACTTTGTAGCTTAGGAGGCTTTTTGGAGGTTAAAGGGAAACTGTCACCAGAATCTTCCTATATAAATTGCAGCCACCACCAGTAACGCCTTATATACGGCAGTCTAGAATACTGTATATGTTGCCAGGCCAATATGTATGACATAAAAAATTGCTTTTATTATACTCACCTGGGGTGATCTGGTCCAGTGGGCATCACTGATCGTGATCCAGCACATCCTTTCTACTTGCGATCGCCATCTTCCTTTCCTGCTTCTTGTGGATAACGTGCTATGTCAGCCACATGCTGTCCTCTATTTTGCTCATGCACACACACGCTTCTCTCTGCCCTTCCGATGGAAGAGCAGTGCTGTGTGCATGCGCGTGTGTTCTGTGTTCTCCTCATGCACCTGCACCTTACTGTACTTTGCTCTGCCATCAGTAGGACAGAGAGAAGTGTGTGTGCAGGAGCTCAGTGGAGGACACTGTGTGGGTGATGTAGGACGCATCATAAACACTAAGCAGAGGAGGAGAGACAATTGCAAACAGAGAGGAGGAGCCGGATCAAGAGCAGCAACACCCATCGGACCGGGATCACCCCCAGGTAAGTATAATAAAAGCTATTTTTTTCAGATCAGCTTGGAGACTTATATATGGTAATCTACCACCTTACTGGTGGTGGCCCCAGTTTGTATGGAAAAAAACCTGGTGAGTTTTACCATGTGACTAAGTGTCCACTGGACGTTAGTGCTACGTTTTCCTGCTGCGGTATAGAATTGGACTCAATGGCGACAATGCAGCTCAAAAATGGAATGCTAAAACACATGTGGGCACAGCATTTTTGAAATCTCATAAACTTGAATGTAAACGCTGGGGGCGATCCGTTTTTGCTACAGAAATGGATCTCCTAAAGGCAGCACAAATGCTCAGTAGGCACATAGCCTCAGGATAAGAACTCAAACCAGAAACTCCATTTGCAGACACCTGTTTCTGGGAGTTGCCCCTCATCAGTGCAAATATTCGTGTTAGCAATTTTCTCCAGAATCAGATATTCGATAAGTAAGCTTCAGCTAATTTGTGACACCTTGACAGAAGAGGACGACTCAAGAACGCTATTCCTCTTTAATCTAGTGAATATTTGTCCTTATAGGCATGGTCGCGCCAACCTTGGCATTATATCACATAGAAAGCAGTGTGATCTCTGGATGACTTCCAGGCTCGTTCCTCGTGGGGAAAGATGATTATTTTTGAAGTCTTCATAGAGATTTCACCTTTAAGCCAGCAGTCATGACTTCTGAGCACATTTTCCACCATTGCTGATAATTGCTTTCCAGAACAGTGTTGGCAGTAGAAATTTACACGTTCGCACAGTATGGCGGTGGAATAGACCCCCGATGTGTGACCTTGCTTATTCTATACCAGATTGATCTTTTCTAATTGTATTATGTCTGAAGAAGAGTTGCAATGATGCACAATATTTTCTTGCAGTCCTATGTAAAGAAACAATAAATACATAGCGATGGTTCTGCTCCTTTTGTATAACGTGTAGAGTTTCTCTAATGATTTAATATGTAACCTTGATATAACACCTTCCAGATCCAACGCATAAGAATTGTTATATTGCGGGTAGTAACATATGTACCTGTCAAGCAGTCAGGAGAAAGCGCTGACTGTGACGTATCTATTCCTGCTGCTTCTCTGGAGATTATATATCCTCGAGAATACAGCAGGGACAGACGAATGACAAACATATGCTGTAAAATATTAGGGCTGATATAATGTATGCTTCTGCTCTTCCCAAAGGCACCTTCTCCTTTAAAGTTTCAGCACCTGCGTGTAATATAACCCTCTCCTCCTAATGATATCAGATAGGGCACCTTGTCTGTATCCAATTCTGAGGATAGATCTGGAGGAAATCATTGTTTTTTTGGAAAAAGGACCTGAGAACTGCACCCTGCAAGCCTGGGCAAGTGTCAGCCTCCACTGCACCTGGGGAGGGGGGTGGAGGTGTTGAGGGGGGTGATTTAAGTCAGATTTCCATTAGCAATGGTACAGAAGAGATAATTGCAGTTGTAGGAGCCAGTTCTAATCGCAGTTTAACCCCTTAGGTCGGCTTTGCACCATGATTTTCTGCTGTCAGGTTCTGTCTGGTGTTTCGCAGGAAGCACCGGACAGAACCTGACAGCCCCGGTACAACCAGAACCAGAGAGCAAATATGCCCTTCTATCCTGCTTTCTGCTGAATCCTCCATGCGTGCGGCTGCCGCTGTCCAAGTTCTGAAATTTCAGCATAACGTCGGAAGGGAGCTCTCCAGGTGCTGAAATTTCAGCCGGCAGCTCTTTTAGCTGCACTGTCCAAGTGCTGAACAATTGCTGCTTGAATTTCAAAGCCATTTTTTGACGGAATTCGGGTCATAGACTCCGATGTTATGGGTCGCCGGATCCGGGAGGATCCAATTTTGTCTGATTTTGCCCGGACACAAAAAATGCTGCAAGCTTCGATTTTGTATCCAGGACAAAAAAAACGAAATATGCCGATCCTCCCGGGAGCACAAAACCGGATGGCAAATCACTGCCATCCGGCTCCATAGGAATACAATAGGGGCAAAATCACATCTGGGGCTGTCCAATTTACACCGGACGGCCCCAGATCCAGAAAATCATGTGTGAAGACCGGCCTTAGGGTCGTTCACACGCTGCATTTTGCAGCATTTTTTTACGCGCATGCTCATCACAAACCAGGAGTGGGTGATTAAATCAGAAATGGAGCACTTGTTTCTATTATACTTTTCCTCTGATTTTTCCACTCCTGGTTTGTGATGAGCTCGCACATAAAAAATGCAGCAAATACGCAGCATGTGAAAGACCCTTAGGTGTCATTTTCCTCCTGTCTGCAATGTATATACACCTACAAAGCTGAGGGATCAGCAATGTTACAATACACTGCAATATTACAGTATTATGTAGTAGTGTGTAAAAATAATGAAAAATTTAGATTTTTGCTGATTTAGAGTAGCATAATACAGGGCAAGTGAGCTTGTTTCCAGGGATGTATCACATATTAGACTGTGTGTTGCAGTTTCAATACAAATAGTGTTTTATCAGCAGGAGATTATCACTGCCTGACAAGGTTTCAGGTGCAGCTAATCTGTAACACCATCCACACCACTGATTGGCAGCTTGCTGACAATGCACAGTGTATACAAGAAGATGCCATTCAGTGGGGGTGTGGTCATACACTGCTCAGCATTCTGAGATCTGCTACATATACAACAGATAAAACAGGGATTCAGTAAATGACGCATCACTGGAATCAGCCTTTCTTGCCCTATATTTTGTGCCAGATTACATAAAAAAATCCCTTCCAAGGAAATCTGTCAGCAGGATTCTGTTATCAATAGACATATCACTTGGACTATTATTAATGATCTCTTGAATCCCTATATTGATGCCTCGTGTTTCACCAAAGTATGGCAACATAGACCTATTGAAGTTAATTAGGGAGTGGGGAATTAGCTACAGAAGATAGCATTTTCTTCTGGCCCTGTTGCTTTAGGGCAGGGGTGGGGAACCTTTTTCTGCCGGGAACTATTTGGAAACGACTACCAACCTTTGGGGGATTATCAACTTGAAAGTTACCCTATTATATTTGGTTAATTAGTCAACTTGCCCTACTGTGGTGGCTGTTGCTGCTTCTCTTTGGTGCGGCTGTGATGTTATGTGATGCTGATCATGTTGCTACTCAACTGCTTTTCCAGGTTTGCTATGGTCATAGACATCACAGTAGATGCTGTGGGCATATACGTTATTGGGGAGGCTGAGGCTGGGGCATAGAGATGACTGGGGAGCTGGACTTAAAAGGCAGACAGTTGGAAAAATGCATCTGCAAGCCTGAGCACTGCCGAATCTGCCCGAGTGCCGCAGAAAGGTCTCCCCACCCCTGCTTTATCCCATTGGATACCAGTGTTATGTATTAGACATGGTAGAGGGGGGTTGTGCTCGATTTTCTTTATCGGGACCCATGAGCTTTATTGCCTCTAATTTTGGACTGTTGTTACCAGGGCTATGTTACATGAAATAGGGGGTTTTGGCTGGGTCTGTGGCCTCTTGCTAAGGAGGCAGTACACCCTTGCATTCGGCCCCATGATGCCATTGATTTTGGCTGGCCAGGATCATATGTCAATCATATTGAGGGAGACCACTAGTTCTTCATAAACATAACTTTGCTACACAACCACTTGATGGCAACTATATACATGATAGTGGACACATAACTTCTCGTACATTTCTTCTCAAATACAGAAAATCTCTATACACAGTCTTTAATTCTTCGGCCTCCGCTAGTCTCACTTTTTTCAGCACTACCCAGCTCAGCCCCACAGTACAGTCAGTAAAAGTCATTTTCTCCTCCCATGGTTCTGCGTCTTATTCTCCTCTTAAAGGGAAAGTTTTGCCAATATGACTGGAGTCAGACGAATTTGAACCAAATTGTTCTAATTCGACGAACGACACGAACATCGCCAAAAACAGCTCGGATTTGAGATTGGCGAACAATTTGATTCAAACACCGCTCATCTCTATACATTATTATTATTATTATTATTAATAAGTATTTATATAGCGCCATTAGGTTACATGGCGCTTTACAAGTGAGAGGGTAGACAGAGACAAGTGGTAAAAACGACGACAAATCAGTTGTAAGGGTACAATAGGGAGAGGATCCTGTCCGCGAGGGCTCACAGTCTAGAGACATCAGTATTTATAGCCAAAACCAGGAGTGGAACAGTCAGAGGAAAAGTCTAAGGCTGGTTTCACACTATGATTTTGTGCCTGTCTGTGGGATCCGACTTTGAAGGATGGCAAATAGCCATCCGATCTGCAGGATCCGTGTGGATCCTGCAGTCCCCTGTCTCTCCCTACTCCTGCCTCCTCCATCTTCTGCCCTCTCCTATTCTATATGCTGTGCCCCCGCTATTCTATTCTGTGTCCCCCGCTTCTCTATCCTCCTCTATCCCTATCCAGTCCCCTGTCCTCTCCCTGTGTGTAAAAAAATAAAAAAACTCCTCCGGGAGTATACGTCACCTGTCACCGGCTCCAACGCTGCAGCACGATCAGGACTGAAGGACCTGTGATGATGTAAGAGACCCGGTCAGCTGACGAGTCATGTGACCGGGCTCTGACATCATCACAGGTCCTTCAGTCCTGATCTTGCTGCAGCGTTGGAGCCGGTGACAGGTGATGTATACTCCCGGAGGAGTTTTGTTATTTTTTTACATACAGGGAGAGGACAGGGGACAGGATAGGGATAGAGGAGGAGAGAGAAGAGGGGGCACAGCAAAGAATAGCGGGGGCACAGCATATAGAATAGGAGAGGGCAGAAGATGGAGGAGAAGAAGCAGGGAAAGACAGGGGATACGGAGCCGACATTGGATCCGAGGTGAACTCAGATCCGATGTCCATAGGCTCCTAGGCTGTGGGCACTAGGATCAGCCTCGGATCAGCAGTGATCCGAGGCTGTCCGATGTGAGTCACGGACACAAAATCGTAGCAGGCTACGATTTTGTGCCCGTGATTACATCGGATGGGATAGGATGGTGCCAAAATCGGATGCCAATAGTGGCACATCCGATCCCATCCGATTCCCATAGAGGAACATGGGGTCCGATTTCGGATCCGATTGTATCCGTTTTGAAACAGATACAATCGGATGACCGAAAATCGTTATGTGAAAGCAGCCTAATAAAATCCACTTCTGGATTTATCACCCACTCCTGGTTTTGGCTGCAAAAACTGATGTGAATAACCGACCAAATACTGAACATGTGAATGTAGCCTTACAAAGGTTCCAATGTTAGTCCTTTTCATTTCACCCTTCAATTCATCAAACCTAAGCTTTGTATTAATCTGCTGACCTTTTTCATCTTTTGCACATTTGCAGGTGGATTGCATTTGAAAACGCCAATTTCCATGGAAGACAAATGCTGCTGGATCCTCGGCAAATTCTAAACTGGTCACAGTTCAGCGGCTGGAAAGCGATTGGGTCCCTGCGTCCTCTAAAACAGGTAACACAAGCTGTGAACGGCGCACATTGATCTTTCCTTGCTGACAGTCCATTAATAAACAAGTCATAAAGATAAAAGACAAACAGGTGGGAAAGTTTGGTTACTTGAGCTAACTGGAATCCTCAGTAATTAGCCCCTGTCCATCACGTTACACTATCTGATTTTCTAGAAATATCAGTAGGGTTGAAAATACCAGGAAAGAACATCCTCCTCTTCTGAACCTGGTGACAAATAATAAGCCCGCAGCACAACAGAAAAGTCTTCTTTGCACCACACCTGATGGAGCAGTTGGGCAGCGCTGCTAGTAAAGATGCGGATGAACGGTTGTTGCTGTGATCATTGCAGCTTGTGCTAACATCAATTAGAATTGCATTTTTATGCTGTTCTAACAAAATTAAACAGCTTGATTATTTATTAGCTCTTGTTTACACAGAGCAGTGATTGGCGACTAACGTTCCTTTGAACACTTTTTCAGCCAATTATTTGGTCTATTTACAAAGGCCTTATGGGAAATCTGTCAGCAGGTTTTTGATATGTAATCTGAGCAGTACTATGTAGGGGCAGAGACCATGATTCCAGCATGTGTCACTTTCTGTGCTTTGTGCTGTTGTTTCAATAACAACAGTGTTTTATCAGCAGGAGATTATCACTGTCGGACTAGGTGTCCCGTTGCCTTCCAGTCCAACCACACCACCACCGATTAGCAGATTTGTCAGTGTGCAGAGAAAGCTGGCAGTCAGGTGGTGTGTAGAGTTACACAGGGATCCGCATACTGACCATTGCTAGATTTGCAGCAGAGAAAATAGTGACTGTATCAAAATGACAGCATGAAGACCAATACGTGACACATCTATGGAATCAGGGTCTCTGCCCCAACATCATGCTGCTCTCAGGTAACAAAACATAAACCTGCTGACATATTCCCCATAATAGTGCAAATACATGACTTGGATACTTAAATGATTTAGAAAAAAAATATGCTAAATACAATGTATAAGCACTTGTTTATACATTGCTGTTTTGATGCATTTTCTCATTTGATTTTTGGTTGCAAAAACCCCCACAATGTTTATGTTTAACAGTAGCTGCAAAATTAATGAGACTTTTAAAATGTGCAGATGTGTAAATGAAAATTCTGCATGAAAACCTTATCAGATAAAAAAAAAACAGCAGCACAACTGTATATTTTGTCTGTGCACATTACAAATGCAGCACAAATAAGGGGACATACACAGACACACACTTTATTATCTCCCCAGCAATCCCACAGTGATCTGGATACTTCCAGGACCTGAGCCCTATGTGACTCAGGCTTAATTACATAGAGTGCAGGTCCTGTAACTGTACTTTGCACTGGTCTTGGTCTGCCGGTATCCAGAAGGAAGAAATCACCGCAGCTCACTGTGGGATCACCGGGGAGAGTCAGTATTGCAGCTTTTTTATGCAAACCCGGATCAATTATAGGACATGCTACTTCTTTTCCTTTCATTTCAGAAAAACTGCAGACGTTGGCACAGCATTCCAGAAATCTCCTAAACTATGCTGGCCTTACAAAAGTTGATCCATTTCTTGTGCCAAAACACAGCATAGAAAAGAGATCACAAAACGCTGCCTGGGCACATAAGCCTGAACAGGGTTAACATAGAGATACACAGATCCAGACATACCATGTATAAACAATGTCCTCTTCAAAGAGGCATTTTGCATATTACATTTCCCAGAGGAGCAAACAAGTTTCCTCATATTGGCATGACAGATCTAACATGTCACTCTCCATAAGGAGAAACCTTATACCTTAGCTCCTGTCTTGGCTGCTTTACACTGGTTTTTGTGCAATCCATAGCTGTCCGTTGTAAAACGGAACAGCTACCGATCCGATTTGGCCCCCATGCATTCCTATGGGCCATGGATCACATTGGATTTGCCCCTTAATGGCATCCGATTTTTGTCAGATCCGATTCTGTCAGATTTTTTTCCTGCACCCAAAATCGCAGACTGCTGCGATTTTGGGAGCATCGGACAGAATCTGACAGGATCGGATCCAACATGATCCGAGGCCTTTAACATGGAGGCCTATGGAGCACGGGTCCCAGAAAACAGCTGATGGTTTCTCGGACCTGATTTTAGTGTACTGAGAATGCTCAGTACACTAAAACTTCTCCTAATCGTCTAATTTCACTTCCACAATGTATATACATACATTGCGGAAGTGAAATTAAGTAAATGCAAGGGTTAAAAATAAAAACAATCTTTATTCTCACACGTCCATGAGTCCCCCGGCGGCTCCAGCTATCTTCTGATCCTTACAGGACATGGCGTGATGTCACAACCCAGTCACATGACCGATTACCGCGGTAACCGGTCATGTGACTGTGACGCAACCACAGGTCCTGTAAGGATCAGAAGATAGCTGGAGGTGCCGGGGACTCATGGACAGGTGAAAATAAAGATTTTTTATTTTGTAAGTCTGGAGGAGAGGGGAGAAAGAGGGAGAGACTGAGGGAGCAGGGAGAGGAGGGGGGAAAGAGGGAGAGACTGAGGGAGCAGGGAGAGGAGGGGGAAAGAGGGTAACTGGGATCAGTGATGTGAGGAACAGGAGAGTACTGTAGGATGCAGGAAGAGAGGTGGAAGAGGGAGAGACTCGGACAGGGAGAGAGGGAAAGAGTTTTAGAACTGAAGGATCAGGAGAGAGGGGGGAAAGAGGGAGAGACTGAGGGAGCAGGGAGAGGAGGGGGGAAAGAGGGAGAGACTGAGGGAGCAGGGAGAGGAGGGGGGAAAGAGGGAGAGACTGAGGGAGCAGGGAGAGGGAGGGGGGAAAGAGGGAGAGACTGAGGGAGCAGGGAGAGGAGGGTGGAAAGAGGGAGAGACTGAGGGAGCAGGGAGAGGAGGGGGAAAGAGGGAGAGACTGAGGGACAGGAGAGGAGGGGGGAAAGAGGGAGAGACTGAGGGAGCAGGGAGAGGAGGGGGGAAAGAGGGAGAGACTGAGGGAGCAGGGAGAGAGGGGGGAAAGAGGGAGAGACTGAGGGAGCAGGGAGAGGAGGGGGGAAAGAGGGAGAGACTGAGGGAGCAGGGAGAGGAGGGGGGAAAGAGGGAGAGACTGAGGGAGCAGGGAGAGGAGGGGGGAAAGAGGGAGAGACTGAGGGAGCAGGGAGAGGAGGGGGGAAAGAGGGAGAGACTGAGGGAGCAGGGAGAGGAGGGGGGAAAGAGGGAGAGACTGAGGGAGCAGGGAGAGGAGGGGGGAAAGAGGGAGAGACTGAGGGAGCAGGGAGAGGAGGGGGGAAAGAGGGAGAGACTGAGGGAGCAGGGAGAGGAGGGGGAAAGAGGGAGAGACTGAGGGAGCAGGGAGAGGAGGGGGGAAAGAGGGAGAGACTGAGGGAGCAGGGAGAGGAGGGGGGAAAGAGGGAGAGACTGAGGGAGCAGGGAGAGGAGGGGGGAAAGAGGGAGAGACTGAGGGAGCAGGGAGAGGAGGGGGAAAGAGGGAGAGACTGAGTGAGCAGGGAGAGGAGGGGGGAAAGAGGGAGAGACTGAGGGAGCAGGGAGAGGAGGGGGGAAAGAGGGAGAGACTGAGGGAGCAGGGAGAGGAAGGGGGGAAAGAGGGAGAGACTGAGGGAGCAGGGAGAGGAGGGGGGAAAGAGGGAGAGACTGAGGGAGCAGGGAGAGGAGGGGGGAAAGAGGGAGAGACTGAGGGAGCAGGGAGAGGAGGGGGAAAGAGGGAGAGACTGAGGGAGCAGGGAGAGGAGGGTGGAAAGAGGGAGAGACTGAGGGAGCAGGGAGAGGAGGGTGGAAAGAGGGAGAGACTGAGGGAGCAGGGAGAGGAGGGTGGAAAGAGGGAGAGACTGAGGGATCAGGGAGAGGAGGGGGGAAAGAGGGAGAGACTGAGGGAGCAGGGAGAGGAGGGGGAAAGAGGGAGAGACTGAGGGAGCAGGGAGAGGAGGGGGGAAAGAGGGAGAGACTGAGGGAGCAGGGAGAGGAGGGGGGAAAGGGGAGAGACTGAGGGAGCAGGGAGAGGAGGGGGGAAAGAGGGAGAGACTGAGGGAGCAGGGAGAGGAGGGGGGAAAGAGGTGACAGGAGGCAGGGAGGAGGGGGAGCAAGGTGGCTTATATCCTTGGTCATATGATAAGACTCGTTAAGGATCAATATTGACTTTTAGGATTGTCACTTCCAATAGATGGCACTGAAATTCAAGTCCTCTTTGAAGACGCATGTACACATGCATGAACATACAGAACATAAGCCCAAGTGAAGACACCAGTGATAGTACGATCCAGGAGCTTCATTTCCACCTCTGTATCTGCCTAACTACACTGAATTGTGCTGCCACCTTCTCATATCTGCCTTGTTTCTTTCTACAGCCGTCAGTATATTTTATGATTAAGAACAGAGATAAGGACAAGTATTTGACAGTCACTGGGAAACTGCCGGATTCCAGAGCCACGTTTGTCAGCGTCTCTCCACGGAATGGGCAGAACACTCAGATCTGGTATTTCTGCAGAGGATTCCTAAAGTCCAAGGTACATATTAATATATTAATAAACTACAAGGTATTAAAATGTTACTATTATTTTTATATATCTCACTGGAAAGATTAAATGGCCAATACTGTCTCTGACTCTGTCGCCCTTTTCCAGCCTGCATCCCCTTACTTTATCCTCGAATGTGAGTGTGGACTTTATGGCTCCAACTGATAAAGGAGCATGATGTTGTCTCCCATAAGAAAGTTCCAAAAATGTTGTTTCCAGGAGTATTTGGCATTACCTTGGACAAGATAAATCTCATCGAGTCCGGGTGTGGGACGGTCCACTCTTTTTCTAGTAGCCACTTGGACATTCTAGGAGAGTTGGCATGTCCTACACTTATAACCTTGTTCAAAATTGCAGAGGGTGGATGGTGTATACGGACCTGCACTGCATAGACCAGAAAGATCAAACGGTGTTCATCATTGTAGTGTTTATTTCCGACGCGTTTCGGAGTTAGTCTCAACTTCCTCAGGGAATAGCGCTGCGCTATTCCCGTATACACCATCCACCCTCTGCAATTTTTAACTACGTTAACCGTTGTGGTGTGGATCCTTGCAGCAGCTATCACCTTTTTGCCCTGAAGCCGGTTGTGTGCTACACAACCACTCTAGGTGAGGGACTAGTTAAATTTAGTCCACCTTTTTACCAATGATAAGACCCTATTGCACTTCTCTTTCCCTTTTCTAGTATTGACACTTATTACATCAGAATACTTTAAATGACAAGGTTATATGTATGGTTGGAACCACTGGACTCATCTTCAACCACATGACTTTTGTGTGACAATGCGGTTATCGGCACAATTTATAACTACTTGTGACTTGTCCGTGATGTGGTGGGCTGGCAGCAAAGATCTTCACCAAATCCATGACTTGTTAGATCCCTGGTATCAGTGAAGTGATGGAGGCACATATACGATCATCTTCCATTGAAGATACCTGGGATTACTGTGTCAATAATATTGTCTACATTTTTCTTCACATTTTCAGGCAAATGATTCATGTTTGGATGTCATCGGAGGCAAAAATATCCCTGGGTCAAAGGTGTCATTATGGTCCGAACATGGGAAAACACGGCAGAAGTGGAAGATTGATAAAGATGGCACAATCTCCTCATATATCAGTGATGACCTTGTTCTTGATCTTAAAGGTATGAGATTATTAGTCATGTTCGGGTCCCCTTAATGGCGTCGGTCTGTTTTTTCAACTTTCATCTGCTGCTTGTTTGGCTTTGGGGTTTTAAAGTAGCTGTGGGTAAACTATCCAGATAATTCGGGGTGATCTCTATAAACAACACAGCAAATGGATCCAGTAAAATGGACACTCCGTGTCCTCTCTTAGTTTAGATACGTTTTAGCAACTGATAGAGGTTAAAATATACTGTAACTTTTAATAATAGGTCCTAAAATCACAGAATGTACCTATATAAAACCAGATAATATGCTCTTATGGAAGGACACCCCTACATACAGCATGGCGAGGGGCCAGATATTATACACCGTTGGGGTGAGGGGCCAGAGGTTAGGGGGAGTAAGGGCTGGGGGTTATACACTGGGGGGGGTCGAGGGGCCAAAGGTTATAGACCGGTTGGGACATGGAGTGACAGGGGCAGAAAGGGAAACACTGTGGGGGAGGATGGGTGAGGGATTAAAGGTTATACACCAGGATGCGAGGGCCAGAAGTTATACACTGGGTAGGGGGCGGAGGGGCCAGAGCTTATACACTAAGGAGAGGAGCTGAGGTTATACACTGGGGGAGGAGCTGAAGGTTCTACACTGGGGTGCGGTGGAGGTTATACACTGGGATGTGGTGGATGTTATACACTGGGGGAGGAGCTAAAGGTTATACACTGGGGGGCGGTGGAGGTTATACACTGGGGGGAGGCAGAGGTTATACACTGGGGGGTGGCGGAGGGTGTACACTGAGGGAGGGGCCAGATGTTATACACTGGGGGAACGGGCTGGAGGTTATCCAGTGGGGGGGGAATAGCCAGAGGTTATACACTGGGGAAGGGACTGGAAGTTATAAACTGGGGGGGAAGGGGGCGGCGGCGGAGGTTATACACTGGGGGAGTAGCCAGAGGTTCTACACTGGGGAAGGGGCAGGAAGTTATACACTGGGGGGGCAGCGGAGGTTATACATTGGGGGAGGGGCTGGAGGTTATACACTGGAGGAGAGGCTGGATGTTATACACTGGGGGAAAGGGGCTGGAGGTTATACACTGGGGAGTGGCCAGAGGTTATACACAGGGGGGACGTGCTGGAGGTTATACACTGGGGAGAGGGGCTGGAGGTTATACACTGGGGAAAGGGGCTGGAGGTTATACACTGGGGAGTGGCCAGAGGTTATACACTGGGGGGACGTGCTGGAGGTTATACACTGGGGAGAGGGGCTGGAGGTTATACACTGGGGAAAGGGGCTGGAGGTTATACACTGGGGGGGAGGGGCTGAAGGTTATACTCTTGTGAAAATAGGACTAAATGAAAAAAACTGAGTTTAGTGATTAAAACAAGACGCAGATGAACAACAGCCTTCTAAAAGGAAAATTGACTTTGTTGCCAAAAGTAACCAATCACATCACAGCTTTTTGTTTTTTTTTAGTAGCAGAATAGGATGTGAAATCTTTGCTGTGATTGGTTGCTATGGGCAACAGACAGTTTTTCTTTTAGATAATTTGTTACCCCTTTCCGGTATCTTTGGGCACATTTTGCGTGTTTTAGATGTTTTGACACATCTGGATATTTTACCATTAGCTCTCATCATCAGTGTTACCAGCACCGCAAACAACTTACCGTATGTTTTTGTTTGTTTTTAGGAGGAAATTACTATGACCAAAACCACATAGTAGTCAAAAGAGTCCAAGAAAATACCCCGACACAGATGTGGGACATTGAGCTGCTATAAAGTCTCCGTGATGAAGGCTCCCAGTGATATATATCACACTTTTTTCCAGTCTTGCTGTGGATTATGGAAACTACTGCAGTCATTTGTCACTGGATCGCTGCTCTACAAATATGCCTGGCAGATGGCCAAGATGGCACGGGCTCGTCTTCTTCACCAGATCGGTTTTCCGTCTGCTCCTGGCCGCTCTGATCTCGGTGGCATCCTAGTGTCAGGAAAGAATTCACAACAGACGTTGGTTTTGTGCCAATGGATCCAGAACACACGAATGTTGGTGTCGGGGAAATGTTTCCATTACCTTTGTCACCTTGGACAGAAAGCTCTCCAGGCTTCTGGGGGCGAGGAGCATAACGGAGAGCGCCGGCCCCATGTCCCAACCTCCTTTATAAGCTGCCCCTATGCATTTCATATCTGAAATGTATGGAAAAGGAGCTGGGTTTGCACTCCATACTGTGTAACGCATAACCGGAATACTTGGACAACGAATTTAAAGGGTTGTAGAGGCGTAGAGAAAACATGGCTGCTCTTCCGGAAACGGCCTTGAACTAATCTATGGCATGTTTCTACAATTTTTAGCTCAGCCCTATTGAATTGAAAGCTGCAATACCACTCTCAACCTGAAGACAGGAGTAGTGCTGTTTTTGAAAGAAAGTACGGTAGCTATTTGTTGCCAATTAGCAATCTAATTTTAAGCGCGGACGAAGGATTTTTTTTCTGGTTAATTATAAATATTTTGAAACATTTGAAAACTTTTAGGTGGACAAAAGTTCTGCCACTTTTCAAAGTATTGTATGCCAGAAATAATAAGGGGCCTAAGTTTCTTGAATTAAGCAGAGCAAATTGAGTTACCTTAATATAAAAATAGGCACATGGAGTAGTACAGAGGCATCAGGGCCATATATGAAGCCTCATTCAGACGTTCGTATTCTTTATGAACAGAACATGTACCTATTGTCAGACATCCCAATTTTTGGGTTTAGTATGTGTCCAAAATTTTGGTGAAAAAAAAAAAATTTGCCCTCCCATTCCTGGAAGTGTTTTACTTAAATCTGGCTGTATGTGGGCAGAGAGCTGAACTGCCAAATCAGTGACTTCCATTGAGGTTCAGGTCAAGTTTGGGGTCATGAACAGTGCGCCAAAAAATTAGGCTGCAGTGCCCGAACCCGAACTTCAAAAGGTTCCCTCATCAAAACATGAGCACTGCTACTTCTGTACGTTTCTCTGCATTTGTTAACATGCCACAGGTCTACTTATCTAAGATCTAAGGCTACTAACAGACAGGCCCATACTGTTATCAGTAGTATCAGATGTGGCAGTCTAACTGATGCGCAACTGACCATTTCCATATCAATTGGAAAATTTATTGCCACAAAACTAGGATTATATTTTTGTCTAATACCATAATCGATTTGCAGCACTTTCAGGCTTCCTTCTGCTTCTTCCCAACAGAAAATCTTTGGTGACCGTTTCCTCTACTCCTGTGCAGTGATTTATATAAAGCTGTATGACTGCTGGCAAGAGACGGACACATTTTCTAGAAGAACAAGTGTGTACTGAAGTTAGGCCTGGGTCATATCTGAGCTTTCATTTTGGTTTTTCTGTTCCATTATACCAGGGGCGGGGAACCATTTTTCTGCCGAGGGTCATTTGGAAACTTCTACAATCCTTTGGGGGCCGTACAAAATTATCAACTTGAAAATTACCCGCTATATTTGGTTAAAGAATCAACTCACCCCTACTGTGGTGCATGAAGAGGCTTCTCTTTGGCATGGGTGATATTGGTCATGTTGCTCCTCAACTGCTTTTCCAGGTTTGCTAGAGCCCTAGCCATCACAGGAGAGGCTGGGAACATATACCTCACTGGGGAGGCCAAGGCTGGGGTCTAGAGATCACTGGGGAGGCTGTGACTGGGAAAATATACCTCACTGGGGAGACTGAGACTGGGGTATAGAGATCACTGGACAGCTGGATTTAAAGGGCAGACAGTTGGCAAAATGCGTCTGCCAGCCTGAGCACTGCGGTTCTCAGTAATCTTCCTGGGGATGCATTCGGCCCTGGGGCCTGAGGTTCCCCACCCCTGCATTATAGGAAAGTAACAACAGATGACAGACACCTATGGCAGCTGGTGGACTCTTAATTGCAATGGTGGTAATCATTTCCCCAGGAAAAAATGGCACTGTGCATTGCCAAAGAGGGGGGAACCAGCACTTCCTTAGGTCAGCATGCAATACAAAAAGCCCAAATGCAAATATTAATTCCCAGTTGTACTTTCATGTAAAATGAGATTTTTAGCAAATAATTGATCCTTTCTTTGAGCTGCCCTGCCACTGTCAGGGCAATTCATTCTACATTTTGTTTATATCCATTTTGCCAAGCGGCCTCATAAATACATTAAAAGCAGAACCAATCACATACCTGGAACATCTCAGAACCACTCCCATGGCACTGGAAAGACAAATATGGATAAAGGCAGACCAAGCCCAAACATTATCAGATCTGACCCCCACACTGCCAGACCAGCAGACCATGAATGAGGGAGGAGGAGGCCCAGATAAATGTGCATTTAATTAAAAGACCCTGTGGAAAGGGTAAGGCAGCTGAATGTGAACAGCAACCCAACTCAATTGTAACAATGACAGAAGCAGAGACACAATAAACCAAGCGTGCCATTTGCCCCTTTTTGCCAGTTGTTTTTGACAGAATCTGTGATTTAGAAAATTGTAACAGAGGTAACCGTAGTTTGCAGAAGTAATTTCTATCTCATATGATGAAGTCAGACATTTCCATGTAGAGAAAAACTGATTTCCTATCTTCATTATATCCATTAATCTCCCTCTGCCTTTTAGAAAGCACAATTACTCTTCTTAACGTTTAGAATGCAAAATGTGGAACAATTATGCAAAGGAAACACCCTAAAAATGGCAAATATTGGTCAAAACTTGCCATCTTTAGGAAGGTTTCCCAGAGTCCTTGACATATTTTAGCATTTCTAAGCTCTGCCCTTTTGTGGTCCCTTTGACACAAAATTGGGACTATTAGTAAGTGTGAATATTCCCTCATGTCCTCAAACACCAAAGATTTTCCAATATAGTTTCATCTCCTCCAACAGAATATTCTCATTGAAAATAGAATTGTTAGAATGTTCACAAACATATATGCAAGATTCCGACGGGTGTGAAAGTTCTAGTATTCTCAAGATATATATTGTACATACCGAAGTTCATGTATATGCCCTGCACGGCGATGCAGGGCGCTGTATATTTATACTGTTCAGGAACTATATTAGATATTTATGTATCACTTGTAAGTAATGCTTGTGTATATGTGTAAATCCAGAGCAGAGGAGTCTATAGAGTGTATATGTATATATTATAATGCAGCTATGTAGGAAGAAGGGATGTAAATCAGGTGTACAATTGGAGGATGACCCGGATGAGTGCCTTTATTTGTAAGATGTCTATAATGATGGTGATTTCTTTATATTTGGAATAAAAATTCAGTTGAATCTGTTTCATTGTTGTTGAGTGGAAACAATTGTAGAAATCACACACACGCGCCCCTATTGCCTCCACTAAAAACAAATCCTCAGGCGTAATGTACAAAAACATTTTGTCCCATTTCATTTGTGTTTTAATAAATATTTCAGTAGTGATATGAGTCCCACATTATAGTGTGTGTGTGATGCTTATATTATGCTGTGGTGTATTCTTCTTTACACCTTTCTAGAAAATAAGCTATGCTGAGCCACACTGACTATTAGGGTAGGACACAATGGCGTTGTAAATATTGGTCCGATTCTCATCCAGGAAGTCGGATGGGTGACATCAGTAATGTCGGAGGTAGCGCAGTTGTAGTGAAACATATCACCCATACAGCTGTACTCTGAAGTGCGACTTTGCACAGTAAAACACATGAGCAAGAGCAGCTACATTTATATTACAACGAAGCCTCACTGTATTCTGTCTATTTGTCCCCGAGAGAGAAAAGGAACTGTTAATTAAACTATAGGTCAATGGTTGCTTTCCAGTAACCGGCAGAAGCGACATGGAGAATGATTGTTGTGAAGAACCTGTTCATGCCTGTTTTACAAGAAAGATAAGGTTATAAAGAACGGCCTGAGACTCTTAATTGCAAAGCTGGGGTGTAACCGGGCTGCACCGGACGAGATGGTGGAGAAGTTGGAGCTTCTACCTCGGAGGTGCCCACAGAGATGGAAGAAGTTTACTCCCCACACACCCCTTGTCTGTGGAGGTAGCCAGGTCGCCCAACAGAGACCTGAGCGCCTTGCCCACGACCATAGCATCCTCTGGCTCCTCTACAGTACCCTTGCCAATAAGATACATTAACTATTTATGAACATGCTTAATTTAAAAATTGTACCAAAAATTCTCATTTTATTCATATATTTCCACGTAACAGGGAAGCTCTCAGGGGTGGTAGACATAATGGGCAAAAGTGCCAGGTATAGGTGCCTATACATCATATAAATATGGATGTGATCAAAGTACAATTTTGTAACAAAAAAAAAAGGATTAGGTCTAGTAATTTATCAATCACAGACACTACTAGTAGACTTACTGGTATGGGCTTCTTTATATAAGGAAACGTCTTTAGCTTTGTAACGAATCATACTCTGATGTGGAAAGGTTGAGACACTACACTGGTGGGAAACAATAGTAAAAAGATCTAATCAAGCATCTTCCTGGGAGTATTAATACACACATTTCCAACACAGAAACAAGGAACTGTGGGAGATTTCTTTTTATTCTTCAGGGCATGTGGTGTGATTTGGAAATATCGTATGTTAGACGTACAGGCCTGAGACAGACCCAAACTGAGTATGGAAGAGTCCCAATTAATCTTCATGGACAATGTTACAGACTTACATGGTTGCACATGAAATACAAAACTGAATGTTTGAGGCTTGTAGCTTACACAGTGCTCAGTATAAATGAGTACGCCCCAACAGATTTGTCAAAACCCTTTAATTTCCTTTCAGAATCAACATTTTCTATGGATACCATAATACAAAATACTCAACACAAATGTGCCATGGATTGCAAACAAGATGTCATTTTGCTCATCCAAAAAATTGTTTCCCAAATCAATCCAAATTCCCAATCCAGATCATGTTGCAAAAATGCATTGTAGTTGTAAAATTCTGTGACGCACCTGTGGGTTCAAGGTACTCAATACACATCTAAATAATTACTTGGGATGGGGGGGGGGGGTCTACTTTCTAGAATGGCGTCACTTGTGGGGGAATTCTATTGTTTAGTTACATCAAGAGCTAACCCAACGCAACATGACACCCGCAGACCATTCCATCAAAATCTAGGCTCCAAAACGTCACTCCTTCCATTACGAGCCCTCCCGTGCATCCAGATATCCACCACATATGAGGTATCAGAGTACTTATGACAAATAGCCCAACAAATATGGGGGGTTATTTTATCCTGTTGCCCCTGTGCAAATGAAAACATTGAGCCTAAAAGAACTTTTTTGTGTAAGAGTACCATTATTTTTTTCATTTTGGTGGCTAAACGTTTTAAAATGTTGTGAAGCTCCTCAAGGGGCCCACCATGCATCTATATAGATTCTTTGGAGGGCAGGGGGGTCTGGCTTCCAAAATAGGCTGATTTATGGGGGTGGGTTTCACTATATAGGCGGATCAGAATTAGACCATATAACGATTGGAAAAAAATTTGGTGTTCTAGATCTTTATACACTAAGGGTTATAGGAGCAAATCACAAACCCAAAATCTGCTCAGCTAGGATTTCCAGATTTAAATAGTAAACAGTGAAATAATGTATAGGATCTCAATGGCTGCCCGCGTCCCCCCTATAAATAGCATCAATGTAGTAATGTGAAGCATGCCGTCCGTCCTCCAGTGAGGGCCATGATGTCATTTATTTAGTTAGGATCTTCCAGAGCTTCTAACAGTTCCTGGAAAATGTCATGAATTGATTGAGGAAATGCCAAGGGAATGGAGCTGAAAAGTGATCTGGAATCCATGACATAATAAGAGGAAGGAAGGGGCTCGCTGGCTCCTCCGTGAACGCACAACATCTCCAGCATCGAATATTGGCCTAGTGTGACTAGTATGTCACTAAGACAGTCTATAGGTCGTCATATTGCTTCATCGGAGTAACTATATCTACCCATCATTAAAAAAAAGTGAACCAACTTTGCCAGTGTGAATGTATCTGTTTAGTAAAGAAATAAAGTCCAGCTCATTAATCATACATATTAAAAGGAAGTCAGCAGAAAACACCATAACTGGTCAAACCAAACACCGACTTATTTTCCATCTGTCTTCTTTCCTCCTCTGGCTCCTGGAAGGTCAGAGCTGTCAATCATGAAAGAAAAGAAGAAACAAATACAAAGCAATTATGTGCACTGAACTGTTGGTCTCATCATGGCTGCCCTGAGCAGTCGTTTTGATCATCAGACCACTTGCCTGGATGTTTGCCAAAATGTCTGTTTTCTGGAATCCAGACGCAGCACAGCAGTGGGTTAAGTTTACATCAGCCCTATAGGACAGAGTATTAATTAGCAATGATTATAAATGTATCAACAGCTGTGTGTTCCCTATAAGGCCTATGTACACAATAATCCAAGCGTGTTATATGCAGCATTAGTCAATTTATTAGTGGTGCTTCTTGACTTACTAAGTGAGCATATGTCCATATTACTGATCATCCTACAGTGGCACATCCATGAGAGATACAAAGCAATATTAAGGATGGACATCTTAAGGTACCGTTACACACTTCAATGTTGAAATGATATCACTAACGACCTCGTGGGCGCACGCTTGTTAGGACATCGTTTAGAGATCGTTGGTAAGATGTCACACACCTAGATATTGTGCACGACGCACCAACAATCCAGCGAGCAGGTATCGTTTGCACAACACAATGAACAACACTTGCTCACTGTTGTCAATAGGGGAAGTCGTTAACGACAGGTTGGCTGATCGAAGATCGTCTGCTTTGAGAACATGTTCTCAAATCTACGATCAACGATACAATGATTTATTGTAATTGAATCTCGGAGTCACACGCAACGTAGAAGTAACGATGTTGCTTGAACGACTCCAAATCCATGACATTTCAGCAATATCGTTAACGGTCTTATACCGTGTAATGGGGCCTTTAGAATAACGTCTTTTGCAATACCAGTCTGCGGGAAACTGCCCTTTCTGAGGCAGCCACATCCAAATAAAAAACAGATTTTTGCTACCCCCCCCCCCTGTGTATACTAGGACATCAAGAATTTTTACAAAAAGGGGATTTTTGTGTACTCACCGTAAAATCCTTTTCTCTTAGCCTCTAATTGGGGGACACAGACCATGGGTGTTATGCTGCTGTCCACTAGGAGGCGACACTAGGCAGAATCTGCAAAAGAGTTATGGGACTCCTCCTTTGTAGCATATACACCCTGGAGCAGGAAGTGCTTCTCCAGTTTTGTGCTAAAGCAGTAGGAGAGTTAACAGAATTCAACAGATAATGACAGTAAAAACAGGGCCTGCAACCACGCAGGCAAACCGTGTAAACAGATATAACTAACAAGATAATAATAATGTATCAAGGCCTGAGACTGACCAGGCATGTGTGTAAACCGGTAAGAGTTGGTAAGAGTTAGCAAAGTAATATTAGTACAACAAGGCCTGTAATTAAACAGGCATATTCGTAAACCGTGAAGAGTGAACGGAGCAATAATTGTATAACAAGGCCTGTCAACAAACAGGCTGACGGTACTACAAAGCCTGTGACTAAACAGACAAGATTAAACATTTAGCATTAAAACAGAGTGATGATAGTCAAACATTTGTAATCATGTTAACCATGCAACAGCTGAGAAGCTAAGTAAGAACTGTAGAAAAGTCCCACAAGGGCAATAGGGTGGGTGCTGTGTCCCCCAATTAGAGGCTAAGAGAAAAGGATTTTACGGTGAGTACACAAAAATCCCCTTTTCTCCTTCGCCTCATTGGGGGACACAGACCATGGGACGTCCTAAAGCAGTCCCTGGGTGGGAAAAAACAATGGAACTAGTAACACTGCGCATGGTCAGTGAAAACTATGCACTGACAGACGAGCCACTGCCACCTGGAGGATGTGTGCACTCAGACCTGCGATTGCCGATTACTGAGTGTGATTACTGCAGTGCTTAAGCATGTGCGCAGGCTGTCCGTTTGGCTGCCTACACTCTGGTTGCGCTGGCACCTGGCGCTGAACGGCCCAGGAGGCGTAGCAGGATGTTCCGGGACACTCCCGGAAGAGATGAGTGTTTTGACGGATAAGCGTCTTGGATGGTTAGACGAATCCCCCTGGTTAAAGGAGCTTTAGAGATTGACGTGGCTTTATTCCTGCCCTTTGGAAAAAGGAAGAGGAGAATCCAGCCTCTTAGAAAGGCGCTGTATTAGATACCTATGTGCGTAGGGTCCTAGCAAGGTCCCACATATGTAGGACCTTCACGACCGGATCGATTTGTACGCAGTGATGACAAAGAAATGTCTTAGAAGTATACCGTCTTAGAAAAAGGATGGGACCAGCCTCAGGGTAATCATGTCCAGGTGGAAAAAACAGAAAAGATGGTTTACATGAGAGCGCTGTAATTACTGATAGCTTTGCAAAGAAAAATAATTGCCATCGAAAACTACCGCTGTGTGGATGAGAATGCTAAGGATAATATCCTGAAGAGGCTCAAAAAAAAGGTGAGTCTTGCAGGTCCATGAGGACGATGTTTATGTTTCACGGAAGAAGTCCTGCTGTCTGGAGACAGTAATGGCAGATCCTTTGAAGGAAGGATTTTCGGAGACGTTTGGTGGCAAGACACCTTTGGAAGCAGGTGAAACTGCTGAAAACTGGTGTGTGAGAGACCCTAAAGACAGACCTGAGTCTAGATCTGAGAGTAAGAAAAGGAAGTCCTTGGTATAAAGTAGAGCCAGGGAAAATGACCACTAGAGGTGTCCCAAGGAAGAAGAAAAGGAAAAACCATTACACTTGTGTGATGGTATATAGTCGATAAGACTGGGTTTCTTGCTGTGACCATGGTCGCTACAACATCCTGGAAAGAAGACCTTTGGGTTAAATTCCAGGTCTGAAAGACTACGCTATTAATTTCAAAGTTGAGGAGTTCTAAGGGAGAACTGGCTTTGAGTGAGCAGGTCTGGACTGTCTGTCAATGGTCCTGGAACTGCTGTTATGAGTTGGATGAAAGTGCATCCAAGCACGTTTGGCCAGTCCGAAACCACAAGGATGCTATGGCGACATTATAGGTTGACATTCCGCACTATCCTGGTAGTGGGGAAGGAGTATCGAGGCGACGGCTACAGGTCCATTCTTGTACTAGTGCATCTGTCCTATTGACTGTGGGTCCTAGGACCTCGTCAGGAATATGGAACGTTGGCTTGAATGCGAAACGCCGTCAGGTCCCAGTCTGTAGTTTCCTGGCGCTGGTAGCCTGACGGAGGACATGTGGAAGAAGGGACAGATTCCATGAATCCATATTTTGGCGGGATAGGGAAAAATCACTTCCCCAATGTGTCCTGTGGTATGAGAACAGCTGACAGTACAGTGTTCAAGGGTTCCACCCGGTGAAGGATGTGGCGGAACGTCTGACATCGCTTGGAAATTGCGATATACGTGGTGGTTGACACATGCCGCGGCTTTGGCATTGTCTGGTTGCGTCCTGGCTTTTCCGACTGTCAGACGGAGGCTGAATAATTTCAGAGCTATAACTACTGCCCGAATCTTTGTAGATTGAGGGGCATCTTGGGATGTAGGCGAAACTGCAGCCATGTGTACTGTGATGGATCACAGCCTGTTCTCGTGTCAACCCTGAGTACGGAGAATTGAAAAAGGCCAGAGATAGGGGTAAGCCAATGGAACTGTTGCCACTATCCTATAGCTGAGATTCTATAAGTGATGGTGTAGCCTGTGGCTATCAGGAGTACGTAGCGGAGCTGGGACTCCTGAAGTGTGCGTGCTGTGCTGCAGCGTGTGCCTTGTAATTGTAGTAGACATGTGCCGGGTAATCCGCAAATCGAGTCTCGTGAACGAGTCCAGTGAAAGTGACACTGTGTTCGCAGTCTCTGAAAAAAACATGCATTGAGGAATAAGTCGTCCGAGATGGGGGGCTGCTGGAGTGTAGCATAGATTTGGCCCACCTCAGGCTGGGAAAAACTTGTATTCTCCTTAGACTGTTGAGTCGATAAGGGACTGTGTGGAAGAGGGTGCGGGCCACGGCCAAACAGGTAATTGGAGGGACCATCCTTTGGGTTCATACAAACGGGAGTTTGCGAGGTCCAGCATCGAAGCAGGCTGTGCAGAGTGGTTGCACATGTTATCTTAACCTAAGAACCTACTATAGGTGCAGTGAGGAGATTGGCAGCTGAGCCCGTGCTTCGCGTTCTGCGACCCAGAAGTTCGTTTTTGTAGTCTGGGGAGGGAGGCCGGTTAGGCCTTGTGCAGTCGCAACCTCAACCCGGGTCCCCCAAGAGTGGGGAGTCGAGGAGGAGTATGGCATATAGCATCTCTGCTACAGTCCAGTGCCCCTGACAGTGAAGGGCTGAAAGGGGGGTATGCTATGACTTACCCATGCACTTGCGGATCGCTGTGTGTCAGCCTATGTCTTGTAAGACATGGCTGTCATCACGGTCATCAGAACCCCAGCTGTGGGGTCTGGAGGAGATAGGCGAACAGACTGGGACGCCTTACAGTTGACAGGCAATTGCAGAGTACATCACCTTCGACTGTGCTCTTCAACCGTGGGGTTCCCACCACAATCTGGGAGTGCCAACTGTGTGGAGGCCCTGGAAGAGGGGAGTTGGACAACCCTTTTGAGACGTTCGATAACAACTGAGCTCCGCTAACGTTGGGAGGGTGGAGGGAAAAGACATGTCAGTGTCTCCTTTATTAGCTCCTCCTGGGTTAAAACCATAAGGTGGCCGGAGTACCAACAGGTACCTGCATCTGGCACGGTGGGGAGAAACAAACCGTTCGGTAGAGACGTTGCCCGTACCACTGCAGGGATCAGGGATGAGTATGGCATCGGGAACCAGGGAAGTTCATTCATTTATTTATTTATTATTACTGCAGGAAAAAACCAGTGCTGAACCAAATGGCGTGTTGCACTGCCCTGCATAGTATGTGAACTGCCGCAGGGTACATCCCTGCCGGGTATTCTTCATTTGCCATTGGAGACTGCTGCACAGAGAAACTGTACTGATTTTTTTTTTTTTTTTTGTTTCTTTAAAACGGGAGTCCCTGCGTGTCCTGCACTTCCGATGCTGTTAAATTGAAGTGACTATAATGGCTGCGGAGTTATTGCCCTTAGGGAATGATGCCTAATCCCCATAGCCTCCTTCAGGGAGGATAGGGGCAAGAGGATAACGCAGCAGTGGCAAGAAATTAGTTCATTGGCTCTGCCACCCCAGTGTGCGCGCTGGTAGGCATTTCACCCGTCATTGCTCCCCCACATGCCACGCTCTGCAGTGGCAAGGTGACTGCAGGCTGCTGGCACTCTAGTGAGTGCTCTAGCAGACCTTCCACCTGGCATTGTGCTCCCTGAAGTGCAAGCCCTGTCACAGTGCCCCCACATACGCATGTGCTGCGGTGACTGCGGGCTGCTGACACTCTAGTGTGTGCTGCAGCAGACCATTCGCTTGGCAGTGTGCCCCCTGAAGTGCAAGCCTTGCGGACAAGCAGGTGTCTGCAGGCCCTGCACATTGTGTATGCCTGGCACACACCACTGCGCCTGGCAGTGTGCCCCCCGTATTAGTCTCTGCTCCCTTTTAGGCTGGGCAACCTATTGGGCAGCCTGTGCCTCCACACGTGGAAGCGCTGTCTGCCGCTGATATACAGCGGCGTCAGCGCTGAGATAATGGCGGCGTGCGAGGAGAAAAGGGGCGGAGCCGCAAAGGAGCGCGCCAAGTAATGTGAAAGGCGCGCTTTCTGTAGCCCCTTCCCGCCTCCTGTGCTGACGCCGTTGGGGTCTGACGTCAGGCGGAGGCGGGCGGGGAGGCGGGGAAAAAGCCCTATGACGTGCGGCTAGGCCAAAGCCGGGGCCTCGCGTAAATCGCGGGCCCGGGAGCGACGGAGGCCCGGCGCGGAGGTCCGCAGCCGGGAACTGCGGAGACCCCGCCAGAGACAGCGATTGCTCCACCGGAGGCTGCACCCACAACAGCAAGGTGAGGGCCCCTTTGTAAGGGCAAGATATTGTGGCTGCTGAGGGTCTGGCGCTGAGTATCTCATCCCCAGTGTCTGCAACAGGGTTGGACGTGTAGGCTGTGCCTGCCGTCCAACCTGTGCCTGCTGTCCAACCTGTGTTCCATCAGGAGCATGCAGCAGAGTTGTGCTCATTAAGTGTGCCGCAGGCAGCATTGAGATGTGCTGTGGCATTTGGGGGAAGCACCATTTGAGCTGGTTTTCTGGGTGTGCTGCAGCCTTGAGATGTGCTGCAGCATTGAGATGTGCTGCAGCATTTCTTGGGGAGCATGCTGCAGCTCTTTTTTGTCTTCACACAGCAGAGCTGGTTTTGGGGGACCCCTTGCGGTGTGCTGCAGCGATTTGCAGTGCAGCTATGTGCCGCTGCGCGCCATACCTTGAGGCGTCTCGACCTAAGAGCCCCAGAGGGGAAGTTAGGGAGGGATGCTGCGTCCACCTTCAGAGGACACTTGTCTGCTGTAACCCAGCACCCAAACCATGGGGAGCTGAGGAGAAGGTCGTCTATGCCAGTTTTCTATTCCATCTGTCTTGCTGCTTGCGGTGGGGACATGGAGCATTGCTGCGACCCAGAGCCCCAACTGTGGGGACTGGGGAGGAATGCGGGCCTCAGAACTGGCAAGTCTGGAAATCACTTTAACCCTGCACCTCCAACAGTGGAGGGCCGAGAAAGGAATAGCCCTTAGCAGACAAAATAGCTCGACCCAGAGTTCCAACTGTGGGGTCTGGGGAGATATCTGTGGTCGACGTGTCCCTTCAAAATAAAAATGCAGCTTCAATAGTAAAAATAATGGTAAAGAGTAAAAATGTGTGCTCTCCTTCAGACACTAAGCAAAAACTGGAGAAGCACTTCCTGCTCCAGGGTGTATATGCTACAAAGGAGGAGTCCCATAACTCTTTTGCAGATTCTGCCTAGTGTCGCCTCCTAGTGGACAGCAGCATAACACCCATGGTCTGTGTCCCCCAATGAGGCGAAGGAGAAATTATTTTACAAGGTGAAAAAGTGCACAGTTCAGATAAAGGAATAAAATAAAACTTCCCAATTTGGGGTAACAACCCCCTGTAAATTTACTATGAAACAGGCAGTGTATAGAATTTCTAGGGCAAGGTTATTTAGTTAGTCCGGGGGACACCCGGACTCCTCACCCCCTGTTTCATTAGGGTAAGTGTGACATGAAGGGCTTAGGCAAATGGAGTCTGTGAAGCCTCGATTAAGAGTCTCAAAACACGGGACTAGCCAGATATCCCTTCAGGGAAGGACCTAGTGTTTTCCTTGACTGGTCTCCCTGAGATCAGCGAGTGCTTTGTGATGAAGGGTTTATGGGCTCAACGACTCAGGGAACCAATAAAGGGGCAGGAGATTCCTCCAGTTATGAGATTGCTAGCTCTTTGCCTGTTGTTCAATTGTGAACTTTGCAGTAAATATTAGTTGGCTTAGGCTGCTTTCACATCACGTTTTTTTTCCTGTCTGTGGGATCCTACTTTTTGTAGGACCCCACGGACAGGAAAGGACACCACAGGGGGTGACCTATTCTGTGTCCGGGTCCATGATTATCACGGATCCGGACACAGCGGGGCACTTTCACTTCCGCAATGTATAATATACATTGCGGAAGTGAAATTTAGTAAAAGAAAGTTAAAAATAAAAAATCTGCATGCTCACCTATCCAGGATCCACCGCTGCCTCCCAGCAAGGTCCGGGTGCTTATAGGACCTGCGGTGACGTCACAACCCGATCAGCTGATTGGGTTACATGACTGCAGTTACCGTGATTTCTGATTTTGAAATTTTAGGACCTGGACAGCGGCAGCAGCTGCACAAGTCCTGAATCCAGCATAAAGCAGAATGGGAGGGCATATTTGCCCTCCGGTTCTGTTTGTCCGGAGCTGTCAGGCTGTGTCCGATGCATCCAGCAAAACACCGGACACAACCTGACAGCAGAAAACCGTGGTGTGAAGTCAGCCTTCTATGTGGAAAGGGCAAACAAAGACAAGTACAGTATGTATGAACAATCAAGTCACACAAGTACAGGAGGGGAGAGGACCCTGTCCGCGAGGGTTCACAGTCTATGAGGGACGGGTGAGGATACAGTAGGAGAGGGTAGAGCTGATCGTGCAGTGGACCAAGTCACTGTAGGCTTGTCAGAAGAGGTGGGTCTTCAGGTTTCTTTTGAAGGTTTCCAGGGTAGGCGAGAGTCTGATCTGTTGGGGCATTGGGGCAGAGAGTTCCAGAGTAAGGGTATGGGACACACTGTCGTAAAAATCGCATTGCCGTTGGACCAATGTTATTCAATGTTCGAGAACACATTTCTGAATATCGGATTTTTTTTCTCATCCACTTCACGGACAACAAGTCAGTAGCAACATGCTGCGACAGTATGCGATTCATGGCCGAGACTCGCCAATGCAAGTCTATGGGTCCTACAAAAATCACGGACCATCCAAGTTTGATGCGATTTTTCACTGATACATTATCATTCTGTAGCTCAGACAACTGTAAACACTGCTCCTGTAAATGATTGTACAGTAAATAGCTGCGGAAAAAAGAAACAGGTTGCACATGGAAGCCACACTGACCAAGATCGGATGACACTCGTCTGACTCTCTGATGCGTCAATCGGACCGTTTTTCCACTCGTCAGTGTGTTTCCAGCCTATGGGGAAGGCACAGGAGAAATCTTGTATGCGATTATGGGAAGAAGAGATGAGAGAGGAGTATAGAGGGAGCTCTTGAGAGGATCGCAGGTTGCGTGAGGGTATCGGGAAACCATGTCAGAGATGTATGGAGAGGACAGGTTGTGGATGGCCTTGTATGTCATGGTTAGAGTTCTGAGAAATGGCCAATGAAGGTGTTGGCAAAGGAGAGAGACTGTGGAATAGTTTTCTACCCCAAAAACTGACCAGTAAAAAAAAACAGCGTCTGCACAGCATTTATGAACTCATTCTTTGCTGGGCATCTCAGAAATTGAGCCGTTTTCCATGCAAAAATGAATAAAAAATGCACTGTGTGAACATAGCCCAAGACCGTATACAAAAAGCAGAAATCCAAATGCTAAACAAATACGGCTGATGTCTGAACAGTGAGTATTACTTTATTTCAAATCTTTAGAAAGCCAAGACAAGGGCGGAGGACAGCAAGTCACCCCCTTGAACGCTACAGTATAAAACGGTACACAATAAGAGCCCTTACATTTTCCTTAGGACAATTCTTACATTATGGAGGAACTTGATCTGTTTACAGAATTGTTCAGACAGAAACATAGAAATGTAAGGCACAATGGTATTCCACTAACCACACGACCTCCATATTGATTGCTTTCAGTAATAATGATTGTCGGCTGTATATACAGTCCAAGCAAAAGGTAACCCTCCGACTACACAATACACATTACCAGATTGTAGCTCTTCCCTCCTCTGAACACAAGCCATCTTCATGCTTTAAACAAAGTTGCTTTGGTTTTGACCCTTTCTGGTATTTGGTTTTGACCCTATTCATACAGTCCTGTGCGCTTTACCTGCAGATTTTCCACATCCAATGTAAATCTATGGGGAAAATCTGCACATAAAACTCAGCATACCTGAGGGAGAAAATGACACACTGTGGATATGAAAGAAGCACCGCAAATCAACATATAATAAGAAAAAAGCACCGAGGGCAGGAGATTTCTACAAATCCCATCTACTTTGCTGGAACTGTAGGACGCTGTGTTTTGGAGGCAGCAAAAATACGCAGCATCAAATGCTTATCTTGGGCACACAGCCTAAAGGGAATCTGTCAGGAGATTTTGGTATGTAATCTGAGAGCAGTATGATGTAGGGGCAGAGACCCTGATTCTAAAGGTGTTACTAGGTTTTGTTTTATCAGCAGGAGATTATCAGTGCTGGACAACTGGCCTCATGCCTTAGTCCAACAATGCACGGACCATTGGAAACTGTGACCATCACAATAACTGCACCCAGCAACCATACATGACATCACTGGAATCAAGGTCTAAGCCCCTACACGATGATGCTGTCAGATTACATGCTAAAAAATATATTTGTAAATCAGATGTGTTAAATTTATTTTTCTTTGAAAATGCTTTTTTTTTTCTTTCCATTTCATAAGCTTATTAAGCCCTTAATGAAGCGACCAATTTTAATTTTACATTTTTTCCCCCTCTTCTTTGAAGAACCATAACTTTTGCAGTCAACGTAGCCATATAAGTGCTTGTTTCTTCCCAAAAGAGTTGTAGCTTTGAATGATACCAATCAGTTTCTACCAAACCGCGTACTGAGAAAGCAAAAATTATAAGTGTAGTCAAATTGCAAAACCCTCCCCACATAATGCTGTGGTTTTTATGTGCTCATCATGCTGCAAAAATGACCTGACAATAAGATTCTCGAAGTCAGTAATGAATCCGGCCATACTAATCTTATATCGTCAAACAAGGCATTTAAGTGGTTAACAGCAGCAGGCAAAGCCAGGCTCCACTCCCTGCTGTTAGTGGTTAATGACAACGGTGTAGCACAGACGTCATCTGACAAATGATAGAAGCTTAATCAAAGATGGGGACCTGATATATGAAGACGTTATACATCTTAATTCAGGAAGGGGTTAGAGAAAAAACACACAAAGAAGACATTTTGCAATTTTCACACTAGCCTTGGGAGCCATTTTAGAGGCATATCACAAAAGCAGGAGATAACACAGGATCTACTATTCACAATAGGTGATATCACGGCTCACCTCCTCCTGTAAAATGACTGATAACACCTCTATATACAGTAGATAATACAGGATCCACCACTCACATTAGGTGATATCACAGCTCACCTCCTCCTCCTGTAAAATGACTGATAACACCTCTATATACAGTAGATAATACAGGATCCACCACTCACATTAGGTGATATCACAGCTCACCTCCTCCTCCTGTACAATGACTGATAACACCTCTATATACAGTAGATAATACAGGATCCAGCATTTACAATAGGTGATATCACAGCTCACCTCCTCCTCCTGTACAATGACTGATAACAACTCTATATACAGTAGATAACACAGGATCCACCATTCACAATAGGTGATATCACAGCTCACCTCCTCCTGTACAATGACTGATAACACCTCTATATACAGTAGATAATACAGGATCCAGCATTTACAATAGGTGATATCACAGCTCACCTCCTCCATCTGTACAATGACTGATAACACCTCTATATACAGTAGATAACACAGGATCCACCATTCACAATCAGTGATGTCACAGCTCACCTCCTCCTGTACAATGACTGATAACACCTCTATATACAGTAGATAACAGGATCCACCATTCACAATAGGTGATATCACAGCTCACCTCCTCCATCTGTACAATGACTGATAACAACTCTATATACAGTAGATAACACAGGATCCACCATTCACAATAGGTGATATCACAGCTCACCTCTGCCTCCTCCTGTACAATGACTTATAACTATAGGTTATGGGTTGAACTAGATGGACTTAAAGTCTTCCTTCAACCTTAAAACTATGTTACTATGTTTAACAGTAAGTATGTATCTTAAAAAGCCCATAGCGACAAGTGTGAGAACTGCACAATGTATAATTATAAAATTTAACACAAATTATTACATGGAGAAAAAAAACTGCCTACATTTAAAAAAATATATATAATAATGCATTTATTCTATTGTTTAAATCAAATTTGTATTATTTTCTGATGACATTGTCCCTTTAAATAATCATCCTGGGTAAAGCGGGGTCACTGTATCACCCGGCAGAGTGACATGGTGCCGAGTGACACACAGATTCAGAGAGACACAGATGTGTTCCCGATAGCTCTGTATGAATTGGGAGCTGCATGTATTTCTGTAGTGGCCTCCTTTCATCTTATCCCCAATATAAACGTTTGTCCACTATATAGAATTTCAATCAAACTTACAATACAGAGAGACGGGGTGAAGCCCAGCTTGCCCATTATATGGCTGATTATTGTAAAGACTAGCAGTAACTATACAGTTGTTGTGTTGACAGTCATTAAGAAAACCCCCATACACATTAGATAAAAGCCGAGATTGGCCAATCTTCTAAAGCAGAGGTCCCCAACCTTTCTGATCTTGACACATTCAGCAATAAAAGAGGGTTGTGAGCCATACGTAGCTCCCGTCCTCCTCACTGTAGTGACACCTACACCTCCATTAATGGTATAGCAACAGCCAAAGCTTTTCCATATAGATCACAAGATCCTGGGGCTTATACCTTGCCTCCATACAGATCTGCTCTTCTACATGAGGCTACACATAGTTCACTGGAGACCTGCTCTTCAGACGTGTTGCTAGACCTGGTGCTAATGTAACCAGCTGGAAGACAGTTGTGAGCCGCACATCATGGGCCCACGAGCATCTTGTGGCCCCTGATCTACAGGTTGGGGTCACCTGCTCTAATGTGTAATGTTTAGGGGGCCGCCCAACATATTACGGTATGTTAAGGGACAAAGATAGAGCTGCTGAAATTTAACTTGATACTTTTGTTCTTCAAGAAGAATGTCCACTGCGCCAAATGAACCCACTAGCGCCTTTGTCAGAGAACATAGTAATGGCCAGACAAGCACTCCTGTAAACAGAATACTTAGTCCCTCAACTATGTAATTTGTCTGGCTGTAACTACTAGGGGAGCAGGAGACTTTCCCACCATTGGAAATAGTCAAAATTATTCTACTGTCAATATCCCACTATAAAGCCTTTTTTACACATAAGTCACATACTATAGATCCATATTACCTCTGTATGTACAACCCTAATTGGGAATCCAGATTACTATGGGATCCTTCAACATCAGACCATTTTTGTGTCTAATTTCTCCAGTTCCATGCTCCATTTCCATCTGCATTAATTTTTTCCCGAACTTGCTACGTGTATGAAAGCGAACCCTTGTATATGATTGAGGAAATAATTTTTTACAGAACTGATCAATCAATAACTTGTACAGCGATTGTATGGAATCCACACACAGATAATCAATAACAATAAGTCCCACGGCAATGACAACCAAGATCACTCATCACAATTACATTCCCAAACTAAGATAAAAATGTGCCTCCGTTCTGCAGAGGCTGTGAAATCCTGTAGCCACTAAAGCCCACGGCTCAGATATTTGTACCCCCTTCACCCCCTGACTCTGCTCAGGTCGTCTGTCTCAGTATAGGACACTTTGGTGGAAAGGCACGATATTGTCAGAAGAGATCAGTCCCCGGCTTCCATCATTGAGTCATTGGAAATAAGCTAGACTACATTTCCATCTATCTTTGGCTGTATCACGCACAATTAATCACAGCGCCCTTTGTGGGGCGGCAGCAGCTGCAGACAGCTGTCACTTGGAGCTGACACTCATCTCCTCTGGCAAGATGGCTGCTGACAGCTCGGACACTGTGGTGATGACGGGGCTCAGTGGTTACGCTTCAGCTGGGATGGTCTCCAATAAGCCCTCAGACCACAGAGATATGGCCAGGTTTTCCTTGTCTTGGTCGTTCTCCAGAGGTAGATCCTTCACACACACCGGCTTCTCCTCCCAAAGAGTTTTCAGCGCATCCATGTAGGAAAGCGGGAAACGTAAACCACTCACCTGCAATAAAGAAGACATGATTACACAATGTGGGGTAATGACTGCACCCCCCGAGTGACGCTGACACCAACCAAAGCGGCTCATACACATTAGGTTCACTACACGTGAACTGGTGGTGTATGCCATCCTCCCGACTCTGCCCCGAATGAGGAGATACCGGAGTGCTAGAGGCGTCTGGCTGCAGCTTACCTCCCCCTCCCCATACACAACACATAAATGCTCAGCACAACTGAGCGCCTGTTTTCTGGGGTCAGGAAAGAAAGTCACCAGGCATGTGCATCAGGGTCAGAGAAGCATCCGCTCGTCTGCTATATCCCATTTACTGGTATTAATATGCATGCATTCTGTCTGGCAAATGGAAAAATACAGACCCAAAACACGTGTGTGAATGAGTGCCAACACAGAATACGCCGCTGTAAAAAATGTGTCTTTTAAGCCTCTGTATCCTCCGGGTGTGCGCTCTACACTTAGTTCTTATGGATGGCGGTATCCTGGCTGTAGGAGTTAGCTTAGCGGTGCCACCAGGATACCGCCATCCATAAGAACCATCTATCAAGTAAGTGTGGAGTGCACACCTGGGAGGTACGTTGATCTAGGAGGAGACACTACTCACAGCTCTCGGGGATAAAGTGCTAGTCGCCGGGTTCATACACCTTCAGAGCAGCTCAAAGCCGAGCAGCACCGGAGACACCTCCAAGTATATCCCAAAAACATTGTGTGTCTTCTACTGCCACATCTCCTTCACTTCCAGCCATAGTTGTTCCATGAGCGTTTCTTTATCAACAGCGAGGCATGTGACTATCATTATCTAGACACAGCTCATTCTTTAGAATATATTTACAAGGACACTTTGCAAGAAAAAGTGTATTGATCTGATAGTCACCAGATGGGGCAACCCACAAACCTCACACGACTCAATCTCATTTTAGAGATCTTTGAATACATATATATTTATGATAAATGAGTATGTGTTATAACTTGAATATGTTAAAAGTTTTATATGTATTTTTTTCTGAAATTGCTACATGATACACATATGCATTACCATTGAGGTTCCCAATGATGAAGAATGGCCCCACTATCTTTGTACCTCATATTCCACACCATACCATCAAGTTTTGTGTTCTAACAGTCTTGGAGGGATCTATCCACTGTGGGTTAGTGTCAGACCAATAGCGCTGGTTTTGATTGTTAACTTCACCATTTACAAAAAAGTTTCCCTCATCCCTCATCTGAAGGCAATTGTCTATACTGTGAAGATACGAGATGTGCAGCATCTGAAACAACGGATACTGGAAGCCTGTGGCTATCAGTGTGTCTGTGAGAGAAGAGGGTTGCATTGACAATCCAACACAATGGGCAGCACTTTGTACAAATTTTATAAGTGGTCATAAACTTGTAAATAACTCATGAAAGAATGAAGTTGCGTTAGAATAAAGTTATGTTAAAACCAACCACACCATTGTTTTTCTTATGAAATTCTCAAAAAGTTTGATGTGTCACATGACCCTCTTCCCATTGAAAAAAATAAAGTTGGATCCAAAATGGCCGACTTCAAAATGGCCACCATGGTCATCACCCACCTGGAAAAGTTTTCCCCTCCCATATACTAATGTGGCACAAGCAGGAAGATGATATCACCAACAATTTTTTTTTTAGGTGCATCCATATAAATGGCCCACCCTGTATTTTTATCTGATCTTTGGTAATGGTCAGGGCTGTGGAGTCAGCGTGGAGTTGGTGTCCCTTTTGGTGGAGTTGGAGTGGATTCAGGGACATTGAGGCGTTGGAGGTTTGGCTAACTGACCTCACACCAGGGCTATCGAGCCGGAATTGTGGTCGGCGTCCGCTTTGGTTAAGTCAGAATTGGAGTTGGATTCAGGGACATTGAGAAGTCGGAGGTTTTGGCTTACTGACTCCACAGTCCTGGTAATGGTGACCAGTCTGTACTGGGTAAAAGATGAGCTCTTATAAGCAAATTGCTCAGAGAATTACATATACCATCCAGCCCGTATGATAAATAGACGGCTTTGTAATGTCAAGTCCACATTGCACTTTTTTCTTTTATTTTGGGGGGAGAAGAAGGAGTAGGGAGAGGGGATGCGGGGAGTTAGATGTGAATAACTAAATAGGCATATAGTACAAGTTTGGGGGTGATTGATGACCTTACGGTTTGGGGCTCCCTTGTTTCCATACATCTGACCAGCAATACATTAGAGAATTGCCATCAATGACAGGGCTCATACTGGAGACTTTAATTCCACTTTGTGAAGGCAATGACTGCAGCTCTACAGCGAGGACAAAGAGAATTTTGTTTACGTACCGTAAATTCTTTTTTCTTGAATCATCAATGGGAGACCCAGACAATGGGGTTTAGGGCTCTGCCCTCCGGAGGCCACACTAGGTACTACAAGTTTGTAGACACCGCCCCCTCCGCTTATAAACCCCCACCGCAGGGAATATCCTCAGTTTGGTCCATAAGCTGCGAGGAGACAAATAAACCACACCCGAAACATCGGGAAAGAAACCGTGCACAGACGGTACAACAACCCGGAAGAAACTGTCCCAACAGGGAACAGATCAAATGCAAAACATGCAACGGAACAACTGGGTGGGTGCTGGGTCTCCCATTGATGATTCAAGAAAAAAGAATTTACGGTACGTAAACAAAATTCTCTTTTTTCTGATCATCATAATGGGAGACCCAGACAATGGGGATGTCCTAAAGCAATACCCCAGGGCGGGAAGAGTTCCTCAAAAGACGGATAACACATGGTCCCCCTCAAAGGTGGGCAACCGCCGCCTGGAGGACCCGCCTGCCCAAACTTGCATCCGCAGATGCATGGGCATGCACCATATAGTGCTTAGAGAAAGTGTGCAGGCTGGACCAAGTGGCCGCCTGACACACCTGTAGAGCAGAAGCGCGATGTCGCAAAGCCCAGGAGGCACCGACAGCTCTGGTCGAATGCGCCTTCAATCCCACCAGGAGAGACAAACCAGAAGACTGGTAAGCCTCTTGAATGGGAGCCTTGATCCATCTGGCCAAGGTTGACTTTGACGCCGCGGACCCCTTACAGCGACCCGCCGTAAGGATAAACAATGAATCCGAACTCCGGAAGGAGGCAGTCCTGGACACATAAATGCGTACAGCCCTCACGAGATCCAGAGTATGGAGGTCGCGCTCAACCTGATGAACGGGAGCGGGACAAAATGATGGGAGAACAATCTCCTGGTTCAGGTGGAAAGTGGAAACCACCTTTGGCAAGAATTCTGGCCGCGGGCGCAACACCACCTTGTCTTGGTGAACCACCAGAAAGGGTGACTTGCACGAAAGTGCAGCCAATTCTGAGACCCTTCTCAGAGACGTAATCGCCACCAGAAAGACCACCTTCTGGGACAAACGAGAGAGGGAAATGTCTCTCAGTGGCTCAAACGGCGGTTTCTGCAGTGCCGCCAGGACCATGTTAAGGTCCCAAGGGTCCAGAGGTCGCCTGTAGGGCGGAACCACCCGAGACACCCCCTGCAGAAATTGACGGACCTTCGGGAGGAGCGCCAAGCGCCTGTCAAACAGCACTGAAAGAGCTGATACTTGACCCTTCAGGGAGCTGAGGGATAAGCCCAACTCCAAACCCGACTGTAGGAAAGCCAACAACGTCGGGATGGACAAGGGCCACGGGGACCTGTCACCCGAGGCACACCAGGTGAAAAAGATTTTCCACGTTCTGTGGTATATCTTCCTGGATACGGGCTTCCTGGCCCGATTCATAGTGGCAACCACCGTAGGAGAGAAGCCTCTGGATGTTAGTAGCCAGGCCTCAAGAGCCATGCAGTCAATCTGAGGGCCCTGGAATTGAGGTGGAAGAATGGGCCTTGCGCGAGAAGATCTGCGCGTTCTGGAAGAGCCCACCTGTGTCCGCCTGACAGTTGCCACAGGTCCGGATACCAGGACCTCCTGGGCCAATCTGGTGCCACTAGAATGGCTACTCTGCATTCCGTCCTGATTTTCCACAGGACCCTGGGAATCAGAGCCAGAGGCGGGAACACATATGGTAGATGGAAGCTGGACCAACTCAGGATCAGGGCATCCGCCCCCAGAGACTGAGGATCCCACGATCTTGCCATGTATTGCGGCACCTGATGATTCAGCTGTGAGGCCATCAGATCCACGTCCGGAGTGCCCCATTTGCTGCAGATGTCCCGGAAGACGTCTGGATGAAGAGACCACTCTCCGGCGTCCATCCCCTGCCGGCTCAGGTAGTCGGCCTCCCAGTTCTCGACCCCTGGGATGTGAACTGCGGAGATCAGGCAGTCGTTGTCCTCCACCCAAGATAGAATGCGGTGGACTTCGGTGAGGGCCTGAGCACTTCTGGTCCCTCCCTGATGGTTTATATACGCGACGGCCGTCGCATTGTCGGTCTGAACCCGGATGGGCTGTCCTGACAGGAACTTCTGAAACGCCAGGAGCGCCAGATAGACCGCCTTGATCTCCAGCACGTTGATCTGCAACGTCGACTCCGACTGAGTCCAGGGGTCCTTGAGCCCTGTGGTGTAAGAAACCGCTCCCCAGCCCTTCAGACTGGCGTCGGTGGTCACCACTAACCATGACGGTTTGAGGAAAGACCGGCCCCGTGACAAGTGACGTGGCTGGAGCCACCACTGCAGGGAATCCCTGGTCGGTTGGGAAAGGGCACCAGCCGATTCAGAGAGGACGTTCTCTTGTCCCATCTGCGGAGAATCTCCAGCTGGAGAGGACGGAGGCGAAATTGTGCGAAAGGCACCGCCTCTATCGCAGCTACCATGCGGCCCACCAGCTTCATCAATACCCGTAGGGATGATTGTGGTGACAGGAGGACATCTTGCACTCCTGATTGGATAGCCAGCTGCTTGGCTCGTGGCAGAGACACCAGGGCTGAGTGTGTGTGGAAGTCCATGCCCAGATACGTCAGTGACTGGGTCGGAACCAGGGTTGATTTCTGGACATTGAGAAGCCACCCAAACTGTTCCAGAGACTTCATGGTTACCTCCAAACTCTCCCGACAAAGGTGTTCCGATGGCGCCCTGACCAGCAGGTCGTCTAGATAAGGTATGACGGCGTGTCCCTGCACATGCAGGAGAGCCATCATAGAGGCCATCACCTTCGTGAACACCCGCGGTGCTGAGGCCAACCCGAAGGGTAGTGCCACGAACTGGAAGTGTTCGTCCCCCACTGCGAATCGTAACCAGCGCTGATGAGCCGGTGCAATGGGCACGTGAAGGTAAGCGTCTCGGATATCTATGGACGCCAGGAAGTCTCCCTGTGACACAGCCGCGATCACGGAGCGCAGGGATTCCATGCGGAACTTCCGAACCAACACATGACGGTTGAACAACTTGAGGTCCAGAACCGGGCGAAAAGAGCCGTCCTTCTTTGGGACAATAAAGAGGTTGGAGTAAAAACCCCGGAACCTCTCCCCAGAAGGCACTGGGACCACTACTCCGTCTCTGCGGAGCCCCTCCAACACCAGGTGAAAAGCCTGAGCCTTTTCTGGAGAAGGAACAGACCGATGGAATCGGTGTGCCGGCTGCGACGTCAGCTCTATCCTGTACCTCGCGAGACTACGTCTCGGACCCACTTGTCTTGGACGTGGAGAAGCCAACTGTCCTGAAAAAGGAACAGGCGACCCCCCACCTGTGGGGAGGCAGGACGAGAGAGCGAGTCATGCGGAAGTGGGTTTGGGGGTGGCAGCTGCTGCCCCCGTTGGCTTCTTTTGGCGACCCTTGGGGCGCCACTGAGTAGTGGGCTTGCCCCCTCGGTCCGCGCGAGCAGACGCTGCTGATGACTGTGAGCTGGAATGAAAGGACCACTGTTTTGGGTTCCTTTTAATGGTATACCGTGGCTTAGGTTTATTCTGCGGGATCTTAGACTCAGCAGAATCCTTTATCAGCTTGTCCAGCTCGGTGCCAAAAAGCCTGTCACCAGAGAACGGAAGATTTTGCAAAATCTTCTTAGACGTGGCATCTGAGTCCCAAAGACGCAGCCACAACAACCTGCGGATCGCTATAGCGTTGGCCGAAGCCACAGCAGAGCGGGTGGCAGTTTCCAATGTTGCCGTCCTGGCGTAATCTGCATAGGCCCTTGCCCTATCAGTAAGCGCCAGGACCTCAGAACTGGACCCTGCCAGTTCAGTGATGCCATCCAAGCAGGAGGTAATCGCTTGCAGGGTCCAGACCGTGGCAAAATTAGGGGCAAATGAAGACCCCACAGCCTCATAAGAAGACTTGGCGAGTTGTTCGACCTGTCTATCTGTCGCATCCTTCAACGAGGAGCTATCAGAGGCAGAGAAAAGGGAGCGTGCAGCAATCCTGGTCATGGAGGCGTCCACCTTCGGGGACTGCGACCACTCCTGAAGCACCTCCTGGGGAAAGGGGAAGCGATTGTCCTTAGATTTGCGGACATAACGCCGCCCAGGATGTAACCTGGGTGCTCTGACCACCCTTCCAAAGTTAGTGTGGTCCATAAAGGAGCCACTTGGTCTAGCCTCTGGCCGTAGCCATTGATAGACCTCCTTCGGGTGTACGTTCACCTCCTCAGGGGGTGTCACGAGACGTAAAGTCTCGTTGATGGAGGACACCAGATCCTCTACCCCGTCTGGTGGTTCTGACACAGACCCGAGTATTGAACCCCCATCATCCTCATCACCATCAGAGGGACGCTCCTCCTCAGAGAGAGCCTGGAGCTCGGGTGAATCCTCACGACGAGTCCGCTTAAGGGGTCTCACAGCAGAAGAAGGAGACACCCGGGGGTAACTGGAAGGAGTAGCTGGGCTTTCCAGTCTCCTATTAAGTGCCTCCAGGGATTGCGACATGGAGGACAACTGGGACAACAGAGATTCATTAATCTTATTCTGCGTTTCCCATGGCCCTGGGATCACCTGAACCTCAGGGTAAAGCACCGGAGCTGCTGTCTCAGCAGTATCAGTCCGGGCCTCTGGGCGTCCGCAGTTATTGCAGGACCCCTCAACCAGCGTCCCGTTGCATGTAGCACAGGCAGTGGTGGTGCTGGCCGCCTTAGCAGCACGTTTTCCAGCTGAGGACATACCCACAGCAGGGGCAAATAAGCCAATCTATACAGACAAAAAGCGGGGATCCCGGTGGCTTACCGACCGCTGTAAAACGGTGGGAGGAAGCGGTGTGCGTGTGTGGCCTCCACGAAAGTTTCCGGTCTCCCCTGGAGTGCAGACCTGTGCTGCAGTCAGATCCCAGCCGGGAAGTGAGGGGAAAAGATGGCCGCCGGCAGACAAGCTGTGGGCGGCGCCGAAAACACGCGGGAAGCACACACGCACGCCCTCGATGACATCACCACCAGGGCTGCTTCACATCCCCTCAGGCAGCCTCAGTAATGTAGGCGCTGGAGCCCGCAGCGCGGGAAGTATTGTGACAGTACAATACTTAGACTGCATGTAAAACAAAACACCTGCAATCTACAGCCTCAGCCCCTGTGACACACAGGGCGGTCAGCCAGGGTGACCCCAGCACAGGGTACACCGCCAGAACCGCGGACCCGAGGGTAGCGCGCGGTCTGAGTGCCAGAACACATAAAGTGTCAGACACTACCCCCAGGCACACCGGAGACACACAGTGCCTCTGTGCCGGTCCGGTCTGTAAGCACCATTTAGGGAGGCCTCGGACGGGGGTTTCAGCACCAGTCCGGTCTGTAAGCACCATTTAGGGAGGCCTCGGACTGGGCTGGCTCCAGTCCGGTCTGTAAGCACCATTTAGGGAGGCCTCGGACGGAGCGGAGCTGTGCGAGGCTCCTATCTCCCACCTTCCAGAGCCCCCCAGGGAGGGATGGAAAGGAGCGCGACAGCGTACCGGGGGGACACGCAGTGTCCAGGCCCTAGGCCCTCCGGTACCTCCACCTGCGTGTTCCACAAGGGTGAGCAGGGAGACTGCCGAAGGTCCCGACCGGGACCATTTTACCTTGTCTTCATACGCCATCACGTAAGCTGTGAGAATGCCGTGAAGTGCAAGCAAAGCGTGATCCTCCGAGCACACTAAGTTTAAAACTGAGGATATTCCCTGCGGTGGGGGTTTATAAGCGGAGGGGGCGGTGTCTACAAACTTGTAGTACCTAGTGTGGCCTCCGGAGGGCAGAGCCCTAAACCCCATTGTCTGGGTCTCCCATTATGATGATCAGAAAATATATATTTGCCTATGGAAGCTAATAAGATGACTGCTTTCCTTGCACCTATTAACACTATAGGGGTTGGATTAAGTCTATTGTGTTTTCTTCAAACATTTTAATAGCAAATTCTCATTTTGAGTCCATAATCACCTAAACCTTTGTGATTCCTCACAGTGTAGCTGCCTATACACCTTTCCAACCATACACATGCATGCCCTCCTCAGCGGAGCATGCACGTGGGCTCATCATGGAGAGGGTAGTACGCTGCTCCCATCTACTCCTGTGAGGGTTTTAGTGCCTTTGACAACAAAAGGATCAGTTTGTTGAAGTCCATCCTGACCGATCCCTCATTCCAACACCCTGTGAAATCTGGCTTTTGGGAAGAGTTGGTAATTTAAGACTTCAGACATTGATATGAAGCCATATGATAGTTCTGAACTGGTTACAGAAGTCGCTGAACCCGAAAAAAATGTGAGCTAATCTGTAAGTGCCTCTAGTGTGATATCTGATGTGATTTGAGCACCACATGGATAAAAGGCAACAAACTACTGGGCATCAACACAGGTGAAACAACAGCGCCACCGCATGGACCATCCGGGTACAACGCCCAGTCCTCCAGATACACGGATCACGCAAAACCAGTTTTTCTTAAAAGACAGAAGAAAAAGCTGAACCCATAAAGCACCAATATTTCCCCCACGGGAGAGATATTTTTCTTACTTCTACTTGCACTTAGGGAATTGTGCAAACATATATTAGCTGACTGCCATAAAACAATATGAACAGGGGAAGCTTGGGTTATTTCTGCTGACGGCTTTAAAGTTGCAGTCGCATGTCAAAATCAACGAAGAACAAGTAGAAACAATGATCTCACAGCAGTCTCTATCCCTGCAGTCTGTATCCCATCGATCTGGCCACACTGCTGGGGACAACGTGAGTGGAGGAAGAGGCGCGCCAATTCATTAGTGTTATTATATAGGAAAACAGAGACATTCAAGTCTTGCTTTTTCTCCAGATAAAAAAAATACATAATTTATTCATTTATCAATAATGCGATCCCCTTATTTCTGCTATCTACCCAGCTCCTGTAATGCTATCTCTAAGAGGCTCATAAAAAGAGAATTTTGTTTACGTACCGTAAATTCTTTTTTCTTTAATCATCAATGGGAGACCCAGACAATGGGGTTTAGGGCACTGCCCTCCGGAGGTCACACTAGGTACTACAAGTTTGTAGACACCGCCTCCTCCGCTTATAAAGCCCTACCGCAGGAACATCCTCAGTTTGGTCCATAAGCTGCGAGGAGACAAATAAACCACACCCGAAACGTCGGGAAGAAAACCGTGTACAAACGGATCCATCAACCCGGATAACACTGTCCCAACAGGGAACAGAACCAATGCAAAACATGCAACGGAACAACTGGGTGGGTGCTGGGTCTCCCATTGATGATTAAAGAAAAAAGAATTTACGGTACGTAAACAAAATTCTCTTTTTTCTGGTCATCATAATGGGAGACCCAGACAATGGGGATGTCCTAAAGCAATACCCCAGGGCGGGAAGAGTTCCTCAACAGACGGTAACACATGGTCCCCCTCAAAGGTGGGCAACCGCCGCCTGGAGGACCCGCCTGCCCAAACTTGCCTCCGCGGAGGCATGGGCATGCACCATATAGTGCTTAGAGAAAGTATGCAGGCTGGACCAAGTGGCCGCCTGACACACCTGTAGAGCCGAAGCTCGATGTCGCAAAGCCCAGGAGGCACCGACCGCTCTAGTAGAGTGAGCCTTCAATCCCACAGGGAGGGGCAAACCAGAAGACTGGTAAGCCTCTTGAATGGGAGCCTTGATCCATCTGGCCAAGGTTGACTTCGATGCCGCGGACCCCTTACAGCGACCTGTCGTAAGGACAAACAATGAATCCGAACTCCTGAAGGAGGCAGTCCTGGACACATAAATGCGTACAGCCCTCACGAGATCCAGAGTATGGAGGTCGCGCTCAACCTGATGAACGGGAGCGGGACAAAATGATGGGAGAACAATCTCCTGGTTCAGGTGGAAAGTGGAAACCACCTTTGGCAAGAATTCTGGCCGCGGGCGCAACACCACCTTGTCTTGGTGAACCACCAGAAAGGGTGACTTGCACGAAAGTGCAGCCAATTCTGAGACCCTTCTCAGAGACGTAATCGCCACCAGAAAGACCACCTTCTGGGACAAACGAGAGAGGGAAACGTCTCTCAGTGGCTCAAACGGCGGTTTCTGCAGTGTCGCCAGGACCATGTTAAGGTCCCAAGGGTCCAGAGGTCGCCTGTAGGGCGGAACCACCCGAGACACCCCCTGCAGAAATTGACGGACCTTCGGGAGGAGCGCCAAGCGCCTGTCAAACAGCACTGAAAGAGCTGATACCTGACCCTTCAGGGAGCTGAGAGATAAGCCCAACTCCAAACCCGACTGCAGAAAAGCCAACAACGTCGGGATGGACAAAGGCCAGGGGGACCTGGCACCCGAGGCACACCAGGTAAAAAAGATTTTCCACGTTCTGTGGTATATCTTCCTGGATACGGGCTTCCTGGCCCGATTCATAGTGGCAACCACTGTAGGAGAGAATCCCCTGGATGTTAGCAGCCAGGCCTCAAGAGCCATGCAGTCAATCTGAGGGCCCTGGAATTGAGGTGGAAGAATGGGCCTTGCGCGAGAAGATCTGCGCGTTCTGGAAGAGCCCACCTGTGTCCGCCTGACAGTTGCCACAGGTCCGGATACCAGGACCTCCTGGGCCAATCTGGTGCCACTAGAATGGCTACTCTGCATTCCGTCCTGATTTTCCACAGAACCCTGGGAATCAGAGCCAGAGGCGGGAACACATATGGTAGATGGAAGCTGGACCAACTCAGGATCAAGGCATCTGCCCCCAGAGACTGAGGATCCCAGGATCTCGCCATGTATTGCGGCACCTGATGATTCAGCCGCGAGGCCATCAGATCCATGTCCGGAGTGCCCCATTTGCTGCAGATGTCCCGGAAGACGTCTGGATGAAGAGACCACTCTCCGGCGTCCATCCCCTGCCGGCTCAGGTAGTCGGCCTCCCAGTTCTCGACCCCTGGGATGTGAACTGCGGAGATCAGGCAGTCGTTGTCCTCCACCCAAGATAGAATGCGGTGGACTTCGGCGAGGGCCTGAGCACTTCTGGTCCCTCCCTGGTGATTTATATAGGCGACGGCCGTCGCATTGTCGGACTGCACCCGAATGGGCTGTCCTGACAGGAATTTCTGAAACGCCAGGAGCGCCAGATAGACCGCCTTGATCTCCAGCATGTTGATCTGCAACACCGACTCCGACTGAGTCCAGAGGCCTTGAGCCCTGTGGTGTAAGAACACCGCACCCCAGCCCTTCAGACTGGCGTCGGTGGTCACCACTAACCATGACGGTTTGAGGAAGGACCGGCCCCGTGACAAGTGACGTGGCTGGAGCCACCACTGCAGGGAATCCCTGGTCGGTTGGGAAAGCGTCACCAGCCGATTCAGAGAGATCGTCCTCTTGTCCCATCGGCGGAGGATCTCCAGCTGAAGAGGACGGAGGCGAAACTGTGCGAAAGGTACCGCCTCTATCGCAGCTACCATGCGTCCCACCAGCTTCATCAACACCCGTAGGGATGATTGTGGTGACAGGAGGACATTCTGCACTCCTGATTGGATGGCCAGCTGCTTGGTTCGTGGCAGAGACACCAGGGCTGAGTCCGTGTGGAAGTCCATGCCCAGATATGTCAGTGACTGGGTCGGAACCAGGGTCGACTTCTGGATATTGAGAAGCCACCCAAACTGTTCCAGAGACTTCATGGTCACCTCCAGGCTTTGCCGACAAAGGTGTTCCGACGGCGCCCTGACCAGTAGGTCGTCCAGATAGGGAATGACGGCATGCCCCTGCACGTGCAGGCGAGCCATCATAGAGGCCATCACCTTTGTGAACACCCGCGGTGCCGAGGCCAGCCCGAACGGCAGCGCCACAAATTGGAAGTGTTCTTCCCCCACTGCAAATCTCAACCAGCGCTGGTGAGCCGGTGCAATGGGCACGTGAAGGTAAGCGTCTCGGATATCTATGGACGCTAGGAAGTCCCCCTGTGACACAGCCGCGATCACGGAGCGCAGGGATTCCATACGGAACTTCCGAACCAACACGTGACGGTTGAACAACTTCAGGTCCAGAACCGGGCGGAAGGAGCCGTCCTTCTTTGGAACGATAAAGAGGTTGGAGTAAAAAACCCCGGAACCTCTCTCCGGAAGGCACTGGGATCACTACTCCGTCTCTGCGGAGTCCCTCCAACACCAGATAAAAAGCCTGAGCCTTTTCTGGGGATGGGACCGACCGATGGAATCGGGATATCGGTTTTGACGTCAGCTCTATCCTGTAACCTCGCGAGACCACGTCTCGAACCCACTGATCTTGAACGTGAAGTAGCCACTTGTCCTGAAAACGAGACAGGCGGCCCCCCACCTGTGGGGAGGCAGGAAGGGAGAGCGAGTCATGTAGAGGCGGGTTTGGGGGTGGCAGCCGCTGCCCCCGCCGTCTTCTTTGGGCGACTCTTAGAGTGCCACTGAGAAGCGGGCTTGCCCCCTCGGTCCGTGCGAGCGGAGGTGCTGATGACTGTGAACTGGAACGAAAGGACCACTGCTTTGGGTTCCTTTTGACAGTATACCGTGGCTTAGGTTTATTCTGCGGGATCTTAGACTCAGCAGAATCCTTTATCAGCTTGTCCAGTTCAGTGCCAAAAAGCCTGTCACCAGCGAACGGAAGATTCTGCAAAATCTTCTTGGATGTGGCATCTGAGTCCCAAAGACGCAGCCACAACAACCTGCAAATCGCAATAGCATTGGCCGAAGCCACAGCTGAGCGAGTGGCAGTTTCCAAAGTCGCCGTCCTGGCGTAGTCCGCATAGGCCCTCGCCCTCTCGGTAAGTGCCAGGACCTCTGGACTGGACCTTGCCAGGTCAGTGATACCATCCAAGCAGGTAGTAATCGCTTGTAAGGTCCAGACCGTGGCAAAATTAGGGGCAAATGAAGACCCCACAGCCTCATAGGAAGACTTGGCGAGTTGCTCGACCTGTCTATCAGTCGCATCCTTCAGTGAGGAGCTATCAGAGGCAGAGAAAAGGGAGCGTGCAGCAATCCTGGTCATGGAAGCGTCCACCTTCGGGGACTGCGACCACTCCTGAAGCACCTCCTGGGGGAAGGGGAAGCGATTGTCCTTGGGTTTGCGGACATAACGCCGCCCAGGATGTAACCTGGGAGCTCTAACCACCCTTCCAAAGTTAGTGTGGTCCATGAAGGAGCCACTTGGTCTAGCCTCTGGCCGCAGCCATTGATAGACCTCCTTCGGGTGTACCGTCACCTCCTCAGGGGGTGTCACGAGACGTAAGGTCTCGTTGATAGAGGACACCAAATCCTCCACCCCGTCTGGTGGTTCAGATACAGACACAGACCCGAAAGTTGAACCCCCATCATCGTCCTCACCATCAGAGGAACGCTCCTCCTCAGAGAGAGCCTGGAGCTCGGGCGACTCCTCACGACGAGCCCGCTTAAGGGGTCTCACGGCAGAAGAGGGAGACACCCGGGGGTAACTGGAAGGAGTAGCTGGGCTATCCAGCCTCCTATTAAGTGCCTCCAGGGATTGCGACATGGAGGACAGCTGGGACAACAGAGATTCATTGATCTTATTCTGAGTTTCCCATGGCCCTGGGGTCACCTGAACCTCAGGGTACAGCACCGGAGCTGCTGTCTCAGCAGTGTCAGTCCGGGCCTCTGGGCGTCCGCAGTTATTGCAGGACCCCTCCACCAGTGTCCCATTGCATGTAACACAGGTAATGGTGGCATCTGCCGCCTTAGCAGCACGCTTCCTAGCTGAGGACATCGCCACAGTAGGGGAAAATAAGCCAAATTGCGCAGACAAAAACCGGGAGTCCCGGTGGCTTACCGACCGCAGCAAGCGGTAGGAGGAAGCGGTGTGTGTGTGTGACCTCCGCGAAGGTTTCCGGTCTCCCCTGGAGTGCAGACGCACGCTGCAGACAGATCCCAGCCGGGAAGTGAGGGGTAAAGATGGCCGCCGACAGTGAAACTGTGGGCGGCGCCGAAAACACGCGGGAAGTACACACACACGCCCATCGATGATGTCACCGCACGGGCTGCTTCCCATCCTCCAAGCAGCCTCAACATGAAGGCGCCAGAGCCCGCAACGCGGGAATTAGTGTGAAATACCACACACAGACTGCACGTACAAACAAACATTCGCAGCCTACAGCCTCAGCCCCTGTGACACACAGGGCGGTCAGCCAGGGTGACCCCAGCACAGGGTACACCACCAGATCCGCGGACCCGAGGGTAACGCGCGGTCTGAGTGTCAGGACACATCAAGTGACAGACACTACCCCCAGGCACACAGGAGACACAGAGTGCCTCAGTGCCGGTCCGGTCTGTAAGCACCATTTAGGGAGGCCTCGGACGGGGGTTCAGCACCAGTCCGGAGTGTAAGCACCATTTAGGGAGGCCTCGGACTGGGCTGGCTCCAGTCCGGTCTGTAAGCACCATTTAGGGAGGCCTCGGACGGAGCGGAGCTGTGCAAGGCTCCCATCTCCCACTCTCCAGAGCCCCCCAGAGAGGGATGGAAAGGAGCGCGACAGCGTACCGGGAGAACACAAAGTGTCCAGGCTCTAGGCCCTCCGGTACCTCCACCTGCGTGTTCCACAAGGGTGAGCGGGGGGGCTGTCGCCGGTCCCGACCGGAACCATTTTACCTTGTCTTCAGACGCCATCACGTAAGATGTGAGAATGCAGTGAAGTGCAAGCAAAGCGTGATCCTCCGAGCACACTAAGTTTAAAACTGAGGATGTTCCCTGCGGTAGGGGTTTATAAGCGGAGGAGGCGGTGTCTACAAACTTGTAGTACCTAGTGTGACCTCCGGAGGGCAGTGCCCTAAACCCCATTGTCTGGGTCTCCCATTATGATGACCAGAAAATACCTCTATTGTTGTTCTAGCTTTCCTCCTTCCGGTTTGGAGACCGGATTTGGACCAACTGAGCAGGGCACATCATTGGTGGGAGCTGAGAGGAGAGTGAAGTCTGATCTGGGTTTGTGTACTTAAACTGCTGTCCCTCACAGAAAGGCAGCCCCGGCCCGACCAGTGATGTGCCCCTCTCAGTTTGTCCAATTCTGGTCTCCAGCACAGAAGGATCAAAGTTACAACAATAAAAGGTATTTATGTCACTCAAAGTGATCAGCTTATAGGAGCAGGGCAGGAAGCAGCAGTATACTGGGAAAAATATTAGTTAGGAAGAGTTAGGTCAAAAGAAAACAGATCACATTAGTAGTTGAAAGCCTGTAACTTTTCCTCTTTTTAGGTCTACAAATTCTTATGAAGGCTTGTTTGTGGTGGGGCGAGTTATAGATTGAGTAAAACCAATTTGCTAACAAAAAATAGTAACAAAAAATTCCAAGTGCAAAGAACTAGTGAAAAACATAAATAAAATGTTGCTATTGTTTCTTGACTTTTATTTTTATGGCTCTCACTTTATTTATGGTGTGATTTTTAAAAAAATAAAAATTGGTTTGCGTTATTTTCTGAGCTGCCTGATATATTTCATTCTTCTGTAGATGGGGCTGTGTAAGGCTTTGTTATTCGTGTGATGAGCTGATGTGTTTATTGATCCCCATTTGGGTTACATGGTATACTTTTTTTTTCCTAAAAAAGAGGGAAGATGGGATGATTTAAAGTTTTTTTCAAGTTTTTTTTCCTTCACATTTATTGGAACTTGAACCTGTGATTGATCCAATTATTTCTTGCATATACTGAAATACAATGACAGAAGGACTATACAATAGACTGCCGACACTCCCTAACATGCAGTGTGAACAGGTGCATAACGGGACAGAACATATTACCGTATAACAATAAGGCAGCTGCTCTCTGTAAATGCTAAGACATGCAATTCAAGAATATAAGAATATAGAACTGCATTATTGCTAATGAAATGTCTGAAAAAAAATTGAGACACTTAGCATATAAAGATGACCATTTCTATATCCGCCCAGTAGCCATGCCGAGCCCAGAGAGGCATTGACTTAGTGTAGGTACCAGGGGCATAACTACAACAGGTGCAGGGGTTGCAATAACACCTGGGCCCTGGAGCCTAGGGGGGCCCCAAAAGTCCCTTTGACCTATAGAAAAAGACTATTACTATTAAAGATTTGCAATAATTGGGGTCCTACTTGGAGTTTTTGCATGAGGACCTATGAGCTTCATGTTACGCCACTGATAAGTACCCAGTAAGGAGACAAGACACGCCTTGATGTGGCCACTGGGCAGATATAGAAATGGCCAAGTATCTCAATTTTTTTTTTACATACATTTCATTAGCAACAATGTATTTCTATATTCTTGATTTGCATGTCTTAGCATTTACAGAGTGCAATTGTCATTCTGTTATCACAGGAGGACTATGACTGCAGGGCAGCGGTCTTCAGCAGGTCTCCACCTTCCATAACATCCCAACAGGACCTCACATTAGCGTAATTAACAGCAGCATTTGGATGGTTAAACAGCAGCAATCGGCACAAGCTCTAATATGTACCACAGCCGGCGGCTTCTGCCCGGTATGGTGTGGGCTCAGCTCCGGAGTTCGCCCAGTAAATGAAGTCCCGACATAGAATGTAACATCACGTCCTAAGTTGACAAGGGCTTGAAGAAAAGCCAAGAATGGAGAGATCAGTCTCCACTAAATTGACAGGTCTGTCCCATTATCAGAAAGGAGAGAATGCCCAATTAATCTAGTGACCTGCAGGATTCACCGGCCAGCTTTCATGTAATCAGATGGCATGTTTGAATACTTACAGGAGGGCTTTCTTCGTTGTCTGACACCATGTGCGTTTTCCTTTCGTTCTTTAAGGCGTGGAGAACATAAATCATTAACTCTTCTGAGGGATTCTGTAATATCAATAGCACAAAACATTTACATCATCTGCTGCACCGACTACAACACAAGACAAGGTGGCCGACTGTGGCCTGACGTCTTTGGGTCTTCATAAACCTTGTATAGAAAAGACTGGGTATGTCCTTACTATTGCTCTCTTGCTCCTTTATTAAAGGGACACTGTCACCAGGTTTTTGCCGTCCCATCTGACAGCAGCATAATGTAGAGACAGAGACCCTGATTCCAGCGATGTGTCACTTACTGAGCTGCTTGCTGTCACTTTGATAAAATTACTGTTTTATCTGCTTCATATTTAGAAGTAAATGACCATGCTGGACTATTTGATTAATCCTACAATGTTAATCTCCAACTGATTGAACAGTGATTTTATGAAAACTACACTGAGCAGCCCAGTAAGTGACACATCGCTGGAATCAGTGACTCTGTCTCTACATTATGCTGCTGTCAGATGAGATGGCTAAAACCTGGTAACAGTGTCCCTTTAAAACCAGTCCAGTTTAAAATTAAGTCATTGTGACGAACGTTACATCATTTCTGCAAATACATTTCTAAAAGCCGACACTTTCCGACCAGGGCTGTGGAGTCGGTAAGCCAAACCACCGACTCAGACTCCTGAATGTCCCTGACTCCGGCTCTGTCATACATGGTTCCTGTTTAAGTGATAAATTTATTGAAGTACAATGGTAACATCAGGCTTGAATCATTATTATGATATAATAATCAAGATATTTAGATAGAACAAAAAAATAATTTACAATAATATTATTCAGCACATTCTGCATTGATCTAGTGGATCCAACGTATTATATAATTAAGGAGTCGGAGTCACTCCATTTTCTACCGACTCAGACTCCATGACTCTTGACACCCGAACCCTGAACCTTCAGTATAACAAAGCTCCACATTAGACCCAAGGGCAAAAGGAACCGGTCAGCTTAAAAGTGAACAAAAATGCATTAAAGGACTTAGCATAACTTCTCTTGTATTTCTTTAATTAAAACAGAACCTGTGCAAACAAACTCCAGTATGATCTACTACCAAGATGGACACTGACTCCTTGACACCCTAGTAGATCAGTAATATCTCAAGCTAGGGCTTGTTTGCACCGTTGCTGGTTTTAAAGAAAAAACATACATAGGAGACGGCAAAAAGCCGTACTAAGTCCTGAAACGCGTTTCGATCTACTTTTACAACATTTTTAGAGGGTCCATCTAAACTGCTCCTTGTCAGAGGGAAGAGATCCAGCACTCAGCAGATCACCTCCAGTCGGAGTTTTCTAACCACAGTGATCAGCTGACGTCACAAAGAAAATCTTGCCTAGCATCCATTAATGTAAATAGCAAATGCTGGATAAGGAGTACTTAAAGTCGCAATCAAAATTAGAGAACAACACACAATTTCCTTAATGTTAAGGTCACTGTATTGTTCTATGTGAGAATATCCTAACATGAGTAAATTAGCAGTATTTTAATCTCATTCCATAAATTGAATATATTCTAAAGCACAGAATAAAAATGTAAATAAGATCAATGAAAAAGTTAGAGAACACTTTCAGTTACGTACAAGTTATTGGTTAATCTGGTACCTGGTGTTCATTTCCTTAATTTAACTGGCAGCCTAACTTTCCAGTTTGCACTCACTTTGCAAAAATAGTGTGCCATTCCAGAGTGACTGAAACCCCCAAATTAATCTGTTCTCTAATTATAATCATCACATTTTTGTGTAAAATAAAGGCTTTAAATTGATAAACTTTGGTTGTTTTGGAAAACCCTGTTCTAGTGTCATGCTGTACCCCTTACACAAAAAACGCCAAATGTTCATCAATGTAGATTACATTCTGCCTGAAATCAAGTGATCATACATTGATCTGTAATTTTGATATGTGTAACATATGTATATTATATGGGAATCGCTGTCTGGTTTAGGGGAGGGAAAGAGTTCATTCTTTTTCATTGGGGTGAGAGGGAGGGGGGAGGGGAGATAAAGGAACGTTATTGGAATGTTATACGAAAATGGGAAAACGTAGTGTATATGCACATTGGTTTTGTAAGATTTTACTGTTTCTAATAAAATAAATCTGATTTAAAAAAAAAAAAAATTGATACCCCGTGAATTAATGGAAAAATGAGTTGTTTTAGTGGGGTATTTGCAGATCTAGGAAAAGGTGTCCTTTTCAGGGAGGGGTATTCCGGAAGGAAGAAGTCATCAGCCATACAGAGGATAAGTCATTATTTTTAGATCTGGTGAAGTCCGATTGCCGGGACCCCCACTGATCGCCAGACAGGGGCACAGATATCCATGTTAGAATGGGGCAGCAGGGCTACTAGAGAAAGCGGAGCAGTGGTGATCAGTGGGAGTCACAGGGGTCACACCCCGATAACCAGATCTAAATCTTATGATCTACCCTGTGGATAGGTGATCCCTTTTTACTGGAATACCTCTGAGGGCAGGCTGTAATACAAGTATACATGAATAACGCAGACTAATAGAAGGTGGGAAAAAAAGAACTTACTAAAACACAGATGTGACACCCGACAATTGAGATGGTGTATGAAATGTTACATTTATTACACATAATTATCTAATATCACTTAGGATATACAAGAAAGGGTGTGGTGTGGCATAGCATAATACTAAGTACAATATGTTAGAAACTAATCATGTAGCCGCTGGTCACTGTATACTGAGTGGTAACTGTAGCCGACCCAGGCACACCCCTATGACTGAAAGCCAGCGACTGCTGGAAGAAATAAAGTTAATTTCCTCCCAGTAGCCAGACGTTCAGTGCTGCTTCTGCCAGGGCTGTGATGTCAGAGTCGGTGTCCATTTTAATGGAGTTGGATTCGGTGAAATTGAGGGTTTGGGGTTGGAGGTTTGGCTTACCGACTCCACAGCCCTGGCAGACGCACAATTTTGTAAGTATTAACCGACAAAATAACCTCATCTGTAGGTAAATGACATTGGGGTATATATGTTTTATTAGCCACAGCCTTAAAAGGGAACCTATCAACATATAATTAGTAGATAAACCATGCTGAGCGGAGATCAGAGTATAATACACTAACTATACAACCTAGCTGATTAACATATGGGGCCAAGCTTGTGTAAATCTATATAATCAAGTAAAAAATTGCACATAGAGCAAGCACAGCAAACATGTTATAAATCACAAAGAACATTTATTGAAAACCCAACAACAGCATTTAAAAAAACAGTATACACCTATGTATTGGTTATATTATTGCATTATTGTTGCATGCTCTGCATGTGCTACATACTTGTGCCTCCACCTTGGGGTTTGTTCATATATATACACCATTGTATGTTTTTTTTTTAATTGTTTAAATGCTGATGTTGCTGGGTTTTCAATAAAGGTTTCTTTATGATTTATAATATGTTGGTTGTGCTTGCTCTATGTGCAATTTCTTTACTTGACTTTTGCACGCAAGCACCCAGTATCTTTAGTATTGGTATTGTGGTGCGCCCAGTCTATTCTCTTTAAAAGCTTGTGTAAATCATCAGATTACTCAACACCAACATAGTTAATGAACACCATGCTCGACTATAACAAAAGAGGCGATATTACCTAGAGACATCAAAAGCAAACGCACTGATTGAGGAAACCTGCACATTTCGCTCATACACCAGCTTCATCAGGAGGTAAGCGTAAAGAGAAAACGAACATCGAGGTTTGTCTGGTTGGCTAGGCATCAGGTTGACGCTAAATAATATGATCTTGTTTTTATAGACCATGATCTGTCCCTAGTGTAGTGTAGGCTTATCATGCTTGGATAAAAAGAGAATTTTGTTTACGTACCGTAAATTCTTTTTTCTTGAATCATCAATGGGAGACCCAGACAATGGGGTTTAGGGCACTGCCCTCCGGAGGCCACACTAGGTACTACAAGAACTGTAGACACCGCCCCCTCCGCTTATAAACCCCCACCGCAGGGAACATCCTCAGTTTGGTCCATAAGCTGCGAGGAGACAACAGAAAACCACACCCGAAACCTCGGGAAGACACCGTGAACAGACGGTTCAACAACCCGGATAAACTGCCCCAACAGGGGACAGATCAACCGTAACATACTACGGAACACTGGGTGGGTGCTGGGTCTCCCATTGATGATTCAAGAAAAAAGAATTTACGGTACGTAAACAAAATTCTCTTTTTTCTGATCATCATAATGGGAGACCCAGACAATGGGGATGTCCTAAAGCAATACCCCAGGGCGGGAAAGAGTTCCTCAAAAGACGTTTGCATACGCGGTCCCCGTCAAAGGTGGGCAACCGCCGCCTGGAGGACCCGCCTGCCCAAACTTGCATCCGCAGAGGCATGGGCATGCACCATATAGTGCTTAGAGAAGGTGTGCAGGCTGGACCAAGTGGCCGCCTGACACACCTGCAGAGCAGACGCTCGATGTCGCAAGGCCCAGGAGGCACCGACAGCTCTTGTCGAGTGTGCCTTCAAGCCTACCGGAAGAGGCAAACCAGAAGACCGGTAAGCCTCTTGAATGGGTGCCTTGATCCATCTGGCCAAGGTAGATTTTGACGCCGCTGACCCCTTACAGCGACCTGCCGTCAGTACGAACAAAGAGTCCGAACTCCGGAAGGAGGCAGTTCTGGACACATAAATGCGTACAGCCCGTACGAGGTCCAGAGTATGGAGGTCGCGCTCAATCTGATGAACAGGAGCGGGACAAAATGATGGGAGCACAATCTCCTGGTTCAAATGAAAAGTGGAAACCACTTTTGGCAGGAATTCCGCCCGCGGGCGCAACACCACTTTGTCTTGGTGAACCACCAGAAAGGGTGACTTGCACGATAGTGCCGCCAGTTCAGAGACCCGCCTCAGGGACGTGATCGCCACCAGAAAGACCACTTTCTGTGACAAATAAAAAAGAGAGACTTCTCTCAATGGCTCAAAAGGTGGTTTCTGCAAAGCCGCCAAGACCATGTTGAGATCCCAAGGGTCCAGAGGTCGCCTATACGGCGGAACCACTCGAGACACCCCTTGGAGAAATTGACGAACCTTTGGGAGGAGCGCCAATCGCCTGTCAAACAGTACAGACAGCGCTGATACCTGACCCTTCAGAGAACTGAGGGAAAGGCCCAACTCCAGACCTGACTGCAAAAAAGCCAATAGGGTCGGAATGGACAAAGGCCAAGGTACATGTCCCCCAGAGGAGCACCAGGCGAAAAAGACTTTCCACGTTCTGTGGTAAATCTTCCGCGACGTGGGCCTTCTAGCTCTGTTCATGGTGGAAACTACCGCAGGGGAGAAACCCCTGGATGTTAAGAGCCAGGCCTCAAGAGCCATGCAGTCAATCTGAGGGCCCTGGAATTGGGGCGGAAGAAGGGGCCCTGCGCGAGAAGATCTGCGCGGTCTGGAAGAGCCCACCGGTGTCCGCCGGACAGTTGCCACAGATCCGGATACCAGGACCTCCTCGGCCAATCCGGAGCCACTAGAATGGCTGTGTGACATTCTGTTTTGATTTTCCACAGGACCTTGGGCATCAGCGCCAGGGGCGGGAAAACATATGGCAGGTGAAAATCTGACCAACTCAGGACTAGAGCATCTGCCCCCAGAGACTGAGGGTCCCACGACCTCGCCATGTATTGTGGCACCTGATGATTCAGCCGGGAGGCCATCAGATCCACATCCGGGGTCCCCCATCTGATACAGATGTCCCGGAAGACGTCCGGATGGAGAGACCATTCTCCGGCGTCCATCCCCTGTCGGCTCAGGTAATCTGCCTCCCAATTCTCGACACCTGGGATGTAGACTGCGGAAATCAAGCAGCTGTTGGCTTCCACCCATGATAGAATGCGGTGGACTTCCGCTAGAGCCTGAGCACTCCTGGTTCCTCCTTGATGATTTATATAGGCGACAGTCGTCGCATTGTCGGACTGAACCCGAATCGGTTGTCCGGATAGGAACACCCGAAAGGCCAGGAGTGCCAGATAGACCGCCCTGAGCTCCAGAACGTTGATCTGCAACGTTGTCTCTGAACGTGTCCAGAGACCTTGAGCTCTGTGGTGTAAGAACACCGCGCCCCAGCCCTTCAGGCTGGCGTCGGTGGTCACCACTAACCACGATGGCTTCAGGAAGGATCGTCCCTTTGACAAGTGACTCGGCTGAAGCCACCACTGCAGAGCATCCCTGGTCGGCTGTGAGATGACCACCAGCTGATTCAGAGAGGACGTCCTCTTGTCCCACCTCTGGAGGATTTCCAGTTGCAGAGGACGGAGGCGAAATTGTGCGAAGGGCACCGCCTCTATTGCTGCCACCATGCGTCCCACCAGCTTCATCAATACCCGTAGGGATGAATGAGGTGATTCGAGGAGATCGCGTACTCCTGACTGGATGGCCAGTTGTTTGGCCCGTGGTAGGGACACTAGAGCAGAGTCCGTGTGGAAGTCCATGCCCAGGTAGGTCAGTGACTGGGTTGGAACCAGGGTGGACTTCTGGATGTTGAGAAGCCACCCGAACTGCTCCAGAGACTGCATGGTCGCCTGCAGGCTTCGCTGACACAGGTGTTCCGATGGCGCTCTGACCAGCAGGTCGTCCAAATAAGGAATGACGGCGTGTCCCTGCGCATGCAGTAAAGCCATCATTGATGCCATCACTTTCGTGAACACCCGGGGAGCCGAGGCCAACCCGAAAGGCAGCGCCACGAATTGGAAGTGCTCCTCCCCCACCGCGAATCTCAACCATCGTTGATGAGACGGTGCAATGGGAATGTGAAGGTAAGCGTCGCGGATGTCTATGGACGCTAGGAAGTCGCCCTGCGACACAGCCGCGATCACGGAGCGCAGGGATTCCATGCGGAACTTCCGAACCAACACATGGCGGTTGAACAGCTTGAGGTCCAGAACCGGGCGGAAGGAGCCGTCCTTCTTCGGGACGATAAAGAGGTTGGAGTAGAAACCCCTGAACCTCTCCCCAGTGGGCACTGGGACCACTACTCCGTCTCTGCGGAGTCCCTCCAACACCAGATAAAAAGCCTGAGCCTTTTCTGGAGATGGGACAGACCGATGGAATCGGTGTGTGGGTTGTGATGACAGCTCTATCCTGTATCCTCTTGAGACTACGTCTCGAACCCACTGATCTTGGATGTGGAGTCGCCATTTGTCTTGAAATTGAGACAGGCGACCCCCAACCTGTGGGGAGGCAGGAAGAGAGAGCGAGTCATGCGGAGGTGGGTTTGGGAGCGGCAGCTGTTGTACCTGCCGACTTCTTCTGGCGACTCTTGGGACGCCACTGCTGAGAGGGTTTGGCCCCACGTTCCGCACGAGCGGAAGACGCTGACGGCTGTGAGCTGGGACGAAAGGACCACTGTTTAGGATTCCTTTTCACAGTATACCTAGGCTTAGGTCTATTCTGTGGAATCTTGGACTCCGTAGAGTCTTTGATCAACTTGTCCAGCTCGGCACCAAACAGCCTGTCACCAGAGAAAGGAAGATTCTGCAGAATCTTTTTTGACGTGGCATCTGAGTCCCATAGACGTAGCCACAACAATCTGCGGATCGCTATCGCACTGGCCGAGGCCACAGCTGAGCGAGTGGCAGTCTCCAGGGACGCCGTCCTGGCATAATCTGCATAGGCTTTTGCCCTCTCTGTAAGTGCCAGGACTTCAGAGTTGAACCCTGCTAGGTCAGCAATACCATCCAGACAGGATGTGATCGCCTGCAGGGTCCAGACCGCAGTAAAACTCGGGGCAAATGATGACCCCACAGCCTCATAAGACGACTTGGCGAGTTGTTCGACCTGTCTGTCTGTCGCATCCTTCAGTGAGGAGCTGTCAGAGGCAGAGAATAGGGAGCGTGCAGCAATCCTGGTCATGGAAGCGTCCACTTTCGGGGACTGCGACCACTCCTGAAGCACCTCCTGAGGAAAGGGAAAGCGGTTGTCCTTGGATTTGCGGACATAACGCCGTCCAGGGTGTACCCTGGGAGCTCTAACCACCCTTTCAAAGTTAGTGTGGTCCAAAAAGGCACCACATGGTCTAGCCTCAGGTTGTAACCACTGATAGACCTCCTTCGGGTGAACAGTTGTCTCCTGAGGAGGTAACCCGAGACGTAAAGTCTCGTTGATGGAAGACACCAGATCCTCCACCCCTTCAGCTGGTTCAGACACCGACCCGAGGGTTGAACCCCCATCATCCTCGTCACCATCAGAGTGACGCTCCTCCTCAGAGAGGATCTGGAGCTCGGGTGAATCATCATGGCGAGCCCGCTTAAGGGGTCTCACGGTGGAAGATGGAGACACCCGGGGGTAGCTTGAAGGAGTAGCTGGAGCATCCAGTCTCCTTGTTAGTGCCTCCAGGGATTGCGACATGGAGGACAATTGGGACAACATAGAAGCATTAATCTCGCTTTGTTTTTCCCATGGCCCTGGGATCACCTGAATCTCAGGGTATAGCACCGGAGCTGCTGACTCAGCAGTGACAGTCCGGGCGTCTGGACGTCCGCAATTATTGCAGGACCCCTCCACCAATGTCCCTTTGCATGTAGCACAGACAGGTGTGGTACTGGCCGCCTTAGCAGCGCCTTTCTTCCCTGAGGACATACCCGCGGTAGGGGGATATCAAACAGGAGAAAATACACCGGAAACCGGTGGCTTACCGACCGCTGCACAGCGGTGGTGAAGGGAGCGGTGTGTGTGTGGCCTCCGCGAGGTAAGAAGACCTGGTCTCCTCTGGAGTGCAGCAGAGCAGTCTCCAACGATCCCAGCAGGAAAGTGAGGGGAAAAGATGGCCGCCGCTGTAGAAACAGAGGGCGGAGCCGAAACACGCGGGAAGCACACACACACGCCCATCCAGGTCACATGGGCCGCTCCACATCTCTCCCGGCCGCCATTACAGTAATGTAAGCGCCGGAGCCCGCAGCGCGGGAGGTATTAAACATAAATACCCAGGCTCACAGACAAAGTCTGAAGCCCACAGCCGCAGCCCCTGTGTCACACAGGGCGGTCAGCCAGGGTGACCCCAGCACAGGGTACACCGCCAGAACCGCGGACCCTAAGGCAACGCGCGGTCTGAGTGTCATGAACACACTAGTGTCAGACACTACCCCCAGGCACACCGGAGACACCGAAGTATCTCAGTGCCGGTCCGGTCTGTAAGCACCATAACATGGGAGGCCTCGGACGGGGGTTCAGCACCAGTCCGGTCTGTAAGCACCATTTAGGGAGGCCTCGGACTGGGCTGGCTCTAGTCCGGTCTGTAAGCACCATTTAGGGAGGCCTCGGACAGAGCTGACTCCAGTCCGGTCTGTAAGCACCATTTAGGGAGGCCTCGGACGGAGTGGAGCTGTGCAAGGCTCCTATCTCCCACTTCTCAGAGGGGGATGGGAAGGAGCACGGCAGCGTACCGGGAGACACAGTGTGCCCAGGCACTAGGCCCTCCGGTACCTCGACCTGCGTGTTCCCCGAAGGTTAACAGGGAGACTGCCGGAGGTCCCTAACTGGGACCTTCTTTACCTTGTCTTCATACGCCATCACGTAAGCTGTGAGAATGCAATGAAGTGCAAGCAAAGCGTGTGGTACCTCCGAGCACACTAAGTTTAAAACTGAGGATGTTCCCTGCGGTGGGGGTTTATAAGCGGAGGGGGCGGTGTCTACAGTTCTTGTAGTACCTAGTGTGGCCTCCGGAGGGCAGTGCCCTAAACCCCATTGTCTGGGTCTCCCATTATGATGATCAGAAAAGCAGGATTATGCAGTAAGAGGAACCAGGGGGATTGGTGACCCCTATTCTATTGATAGGTGGGGCCCAGGCAGTCCTACATTTATTACCAGGCCTGTTGATGTGTGGTAGAGGTTGTTTTTATAGAATGGCTCCTTTAAAAGGCATTAAATGCCTAGCTGTGAGAATATTCAATGAAGCACAGCCTGATGCAGTATAATAAGTGTTTCTGAATATGGAGCTTTTGCTTGGATCTGATGAAGCAAAAAAGCCATAAAACCTATAAGGCTGCATGCACACAGTGTTTGGAGTGGTATGGGCGCAGCGTGTTTGTACTACTTCCATAATGTTGTAATGTATAGTACAAACACTTCTTTCCTCTTCAGCGTTAACTGATCTGCAAGGCGGCTCTCCGTGCCGCTGCATCTCTGCAGTATATCAATTTATTGCTGCAAAGTCGGATGCGATCTCAGTGGGTGAATGCAGGGAAAAGCCGCCCTGCCCTGGACGAACATAGTGGGCGCAGGGCGGCTGCGTTCACCTGCAGGGATCATTGGCTTCCAGCAGGAGAGGATAGATGGCTCTGGATCATGAGCACATACCCTAAGATGTAACATAATCAGAGCCCTTACCAGTGATTCTGGAACGTGGTCTGTAGTGACGGCTGCATAGTCTTTGTACCGGAGTTTGATTGTGCTGTTAAGGTTTGGTGGAGAATCTGCAAAGACAGAGAAAAATAAGTGATTATAGACTGAAGAGAGGAGGTTACAGAAAATAACTAGAGAAATATCACTCAATCCATGCATTATGTGGACAGGGGCCTGATGAAATGTGCAAGTCCAGAAGTCAAAGTGTCTAGAAATACAGTCTCCATAAAATAATGCTGGAGCGTCTTTTCTACCGATCTGCTATGAGCAATCAATGGTGCTTTATAAATAAATAATAATAAAATGATAATTGCTCCTGTTATCCTTCATGAAATGTATTAATGAACTTACTACCGGGCATTACCTAAATATGCTCTTTTTTCTGCAGAAAAAAACTGCCAGGTGGTCACATAACCTAATGTTAGTACTGTAGGTTTTATTCACACAGGGGGATTTTTTTGAGACCAAGAAAACAGACTTTTTTTTTTTTTTAAATAGAAGCAGCTTCAGAAAGGATTCTTTTTCAGGAGCTTCACTTTTCCTGATACTTTTCTGGAAGAAGATTTTGCAGTCTTGCTAATTCTGGGACAGATTCCATCAGGAGCCACCGAGATGAAAATATGCACATGAGAAATAAACAAGAAAAAGAAAAAAAAAAGAAAAAAAAGCTAACCCCCCTCCTCCTCATCTGAACAGCAAGTAGAGTATAGAGTATTCCAAAACTCCAAATGATTATTGGTCTGAGAGCCGCCTCTCCTGACTCCACCAAGCAGGCACAGGAACATTTGGCTCTATGAGAGGATAGCTACAGGCCCCCAAGTCGGGGCCAGGCACTCCCCAGTTGGTGCCATAAGCTCTCCCTTCCACGCCAGTGAGTGTCTTATCTCAGCACTTAACAAGAAGATTGGGCTGTAAAAATTCAATCTGCCAAGTCCAATACATATCACAATGTTGGCCGGTTTAGCCGACTTTAGTCTAATGTGGTGCCCTGCAGAATTAGGGGTCACACTTAAGGATCAATAGTGAGGGTGCATGGACAGCTGCCTTGATGGGATCATCAAATAAAAAGAAGGGGGGGGGGGGGGGGGGGACAAGAGGCGCAATAGTGCCCTATCACTAAGGCACTGAATGTAGAGGTGGTGAAAAAAGGATCCACTCACCTGTGGCAGTTGTGACACCCACAACTGGTTTGAAGGCGTACAAATGATTGTTTCCAGATGGCTGCTGCTGGACTTCCACCGTCCACTCAAATGTGGAGATACATCGAATTGCAGGGAAGAAATGGTGTATCACGGTCCGCGCTGCCAGAATCACTCACTCCAAAGAAATGCACATGAAGATGGAACTTCAAAAGGAACTCTTTTATTGCCTCCTACGCGTTTCGGTGCCCTCCTGGCACCTTCCTTCTTTGGAGTGAGTGATTTTGGCAGCGCGGACCTGGATACACCATTTCTTTCCTGCAATTTGATGGGATCATGATTTGCCAGTAGTAGGAAAAAAGATTAAGTACTTTCCTGTAAGCCTGAGGTACCATGGATGCCAAGGTCCAGGAGGAGAAGAGAGGTTTAAGGATAGTACAGTGCCATAACCAGCGGGAGTGAGGAAATCTGCCACACATTGCCTGAGAGAGCTCTGTTCCCCACACCACCAGTGGCTGCGACTCAGTATATGAAATAACTGTGGACACCTGTAATTTCACCACCATCGGAACTGTTGCAGTAAACCCGAGTCTTATTCAGTTGCATCTGAGGCCTGGACATTATTGAGAGAGGTTAATCCTGCACCCCCATCCACAAGTTTAACCCCTTCTTATTCTGTTGAGGATGGCCTGCCAGCCGGAGAGACTGTCGTGACAGTTGGCCGCCATCACCCTGGCTCAGTGGAGACCGACCCAGACACTAACACTCCAATCAATGCAGAGGGACAAATCTCAGGTAATAGTAATATACAATTTCTACATAGGGGGACATAATATAGGGATGTTTCAAACCCTATTTTCTTACGTTATTTCGACCATTTATACGTCATATAATTTAGCAAATTCATCAAACCTGTTTAGCCTACAGGTATAAAATGGTAAAAAGCACAAAGATAATTATCTGCACATTTTACTACGGAATAATGGAAGAGTAGAAATGTTCATCAGCGGACCTGATGTCTCCTGATTTGACGAGTCCTCATCCCGATATGGCGGCAATCTGTTTCCCATGAAGTCCCGCAGCATTTCACATGAGCGCAGCTGGCACCGGCCCTCTATTCTCTTGCCTATGTCAGACAGGAGAGCACTGAGGGTAGCACCTGCCCTGCCTGGGTCTAAGCACTGCAACAGTCACATAAATTTACATTAATTTATAAAGATTTATTGGTAAAATACATAAAGAATTGAAAAAAAACAAAACAAAAAACATTTAACCCCTTAATGACCAATGTCGGCTATACCCGTCATGGCTTTGAACGGTCACTTCGTGTAAACACTCTCTTTGGTCAAAGAAATGCCGAAAATATCATCCTAAATTTACCACTAATATGAAGTCCAATCTGTCATAAAAAATCAGTCTTGGAATCACTGGGATATGTTGAAGCGTTCTGGAGCTATAACCTTAAAAAGTGACACTGGTCAGAATTGCAAAAATAAAGGCTTGGTCCTTAAGGGGTTAAATTGACAAAATGATGAAAATGCAAAGTGGCTCTGCATCCAAAGCAAAATATGAATATATTCATTAGAAGAACAATCTGCAAGAATTCCCTCAGATATCTGGAATCGATCCTTCTAGGAGTGGGAATAGCTGAATAAAAAATCAGGGAAACATAGGTCAACTGAACCCCCCTCAAGATCCCAGGGAAGGTTTTTTTGGCAGCCTGTCCTTCCTGTTAGGGTGGCAGATGACAGCCTGTCCTGCCTCCAAGGGTGGCAGATGACAGCCTGTCCTGCCTCCAAGGGTGGCAGATGACAGCCTGTCCTGCCTCCAAGGGTGGCAGATGACAGCCTGTCCTGCCTCCAAGGGCGGCAGATGACAGCCTGTCCTGCCTCCAAGGGCGGCAGATGACAGCCTGTCCTGCCTCCAAGGGCGGCAGATGACAGCCTGTCCTGCCTCCAAGGGCGGCAGATGACAGCCTGTCCTGCCTCCAAGGGCGGCAGATGACAGCCTGTCCTGCCTCCAAGGGCGGCAGATGACAGCCTGTCCTGCCTCCAAGGGCGGCAGATGACAGCCTGTCCTGACTCCAAGGGCGGCAGATGACAGCCTGTCCTGACTCCAAGGGCGGCAGATGACAGCCTGTAACCTGCTGACAGTGAAGACTTGGTTCTATGGGTGGGGATAAAGAGGGGGGGGGGGGGAAGAAAGGACGACTGATCCCCAGAAAAGGATAAGGGAATGAGTGCAGATCCCAACACTAGCACCTATGACATTTAAAACCTTCTGGTCTAGGAAAATTGTTGCCCTCTGCATTTCTCTCCCTTATTACTAAGGAGCACTCGGCATTGTTATTTGGGATTAGTTATTATAGCTTTCACAAACAAGATTCTCCAGGGCAACTTGATTATACAAAACCAAACTTAAAGAAGTGCTTTTTATTTTCTTTATATTTCTGCTTAAAAAAATAGTGTTTTTTTTCTGACCCATAACATTTTTATTATTATATAGGACATTTTGATCATTCTTTTATTGCTTCATTTGGCAATGTTCCTTTTTTGTTATATTTCTACTGTTTATAGTATGGGTTACAGTACTTTCTTTTACATGTTGAAAGAGGAGTCTTTTATAGATGATGCAATAACAAATATTCTTATTTTCACTCTCTTTTTTTCTTCAATTTTTTAGGATTTGCAAAATTGGCTGTGAAGGAAACTTTTCTGTTTTGTCTTTTTAACTTTTGACTTATTTTCTTATTCCTCCTATATCACAACCTTCTTACCAGCAGCTGTTGGCGGGGAATGCCCCTCCGCAGGTCCACACTTTCCTTTGCAGCGTCCTTCAGTAGAGCGGGCATCACGTCCTGCAGATAATCTACCCAGGAGCTGCAGACAAGAGAGCAAGTTACCATCCGGCAAATTACCGTGACCTCTGCTAATCCGCTGTCCAATACACCAGAAAGGCCGATCATCCAGCATTTACTTACATCAACAATGTGAAAAGTCACAAAGCTAACAGCAGAAGACGCTGCCAAGACCAAGGACAATAAGAAGATTTTTGTGTACTCACTGTAAAATCTTTTTCTGAGCCATCATTGGGGAATATAGGATACCATGGGTGTATGCTTGCTGCCACTAGCATGCGACACAAAGCCAGTTAACCAAGTAAAAAAGATTTAGCTCATCCTCAGCAGTATACACCCCCAGTCCGGAGGGACATGTAGCCAGTTACTGCAAAAGCAGGAGGAGAAGCCTTTCAGATAATCGCTGAATGGTACTACTGAAAAATAGGAACACATAAGAACGGGGGGTGCTGTGTCCCCCAATGATGGCTCAGAGAAAGAGATTTTACGGTGAGTACACAAAAATCTTCTTTTCTCTATTGCCTCAATGGGGGACACAGGATACCATGGAATGTCCTAAAGTTGTCCCCGAGGGTGGGGAAAAGCAGGACTATAAGAGGAAGGAGAACAGAGGCTGGAGCCTCAGAAGAGTAGGCCGCTGTCCTCGGACAAAAACGCTATCATTGTCTAAGGCTGGGACAATGAGAGAAAAAAAGGTGTTCAGAGAGTACTATAGGCGGGCCAAGGGATAGGAAAGGGCCCGAAATGCAACTATGCACAGAGAATCGTGGATAGGAAACGGAGGTGCAGACAAAGACAATGGTATTGCCTGGAGGCTGTGTGCACTGGGTGGCCAGGGTACGTGGACTATGGGGAATTCCTTGGACGGAGTCGTTGGCAAAGGCAGTCTACATGATGCCTGGAGATGCAGCGCACTGGGAAGTGAGCAGGTACCATGGCCACAATTTGCAGGGAAGACATAGTACGTGATGTCTGTAGATGCTGTGCAGAGGGTAGTGAACGAGTGCCATGGCCATAGTTGCAGGTAAGGACCATATGCAGAGTCTGAAGGCGCTGTGCACTGAATCGTAGACAGGATCCGTGACCGTGGTTGCAGGCAAAGACATAATTCATGATGTCTGGAGACTCTGTACACTAGAAGCGGACCAGACTCCTGGCCGTAGTTGCAGGCAGAAGACATAATGTGTGATGTCTGGAGGCTCTGTGCAAGGAAGTGGACAGGACTCGTAGCCATAGTTGCAGGCAGAAGACATAATGCGTGATATATGGAGACTCTGTGCACCAGAAAGTGGGCAGGACCTTTGACCTAAGTTGTATGCTGGACATATACTGTGACCGTAGAGGACACTCTGCCACTCGTGGCAAACCTTGCCTGCGGGGACATGTAAGATAATCGCGAGAGTATCTGTACTGTATAGGAAACAGATATCGTGCAGTAAAGTTCTTGCCTGCAAAAACATACTGCGCCCACGGTGCTGTGCGACTGGCTGGACCTGAGGTATTAGAACCATGGTCAGCCGGTGTCGGTGGTTGGACTCCAGTGGGGGTAACATGAGCACGCGTCCGTATGATAGCTGAATGCTAGGGTAAAGTCACAGATATGTCTGGCAGGTCCGGGTATTAGCGCCGGTAAGAAGACAGTGAGGGGTCAGTGGGAGCTAATGTACCACTAATGGGGTGAGCTGCTGGTAAAAAAGGGAGCTGCAAGGGAGAATATACTATATACCGGAGAGCAGCTAAGTGTGGCTGCAGTAGTATGTGGCACTGGGAATGCCAAGTGTGTAGGACTGTATAGGGGAATACCAGCCTTGCCAGAATGAGGAACCGCCTGAGGGTAGAGGAGAGTGCCAGCCTTACCAGAATGAAGAACCCCCTAAGGGTAGCCTGATATCCTGTGTCCATAAGAGCCCCGGGTGTTTCGGTGCTGGGGAGCATTTGTGGCTCTGTATAAATGTACTCCATGCGCTGGAAGCGGAGGAAAGCAGGGAGGTGGGGCCGAATGCTCAGAGGCCATCACATGTACACCCAGGGGCATGTCCGGAGCGCTGGGCCGGGTTCACATCTAAGTGACTTCACCGGGGGGTGTGTTTACCGCCGCCTGGTGGTGCCGCGACACAGAAGAGGCGGGCCGGAAGCGGGAAGAGAGAGAGAAGGCCATAAATTTATGAAAGAGGCTGGAGAGGGTGTTGTTTGGTGCCATCTCGACCCAGGCTCCCATGTGGGAGGCTGGGGAGTTTTGCTGCCTGTTGTAGATGCCGGCTGCAGGATGTGTGGTCAGAGCTGAGAGTGCTGGCAATCCTGTGCTTCTGTGGCTTCTGTGACCCAGGCTCCTATAAGGGATGCTGGGATAACCGGCCGTCTGTCCCCTGATAGTGGGGATACTGTGGGTCTGCGTCAGGTGCGGAAGGGGATACGGGGAGGCGACATTCCGTGTTCCCGTCCGTTGGTGGTTGTGGAAAATTGGTGCCCAAGGGAACCGTCGCCTGGTAAAATCCATGAAATTAGGAACAGCCCTGATGGATCAGGAGGAGTATATGGAGGAGACACTCCACGTTCCCGCCTGTTGGTGGTTTTGGGAGAGCGGTCCCATGATGGAGCCGTCGCCTGTCTAATATCTTGAATGTAGATAAAGAGATGTGCATCCTACGGACACTAAGCTAAAACTGGCTGAATGTCCCTCCAGACTGTGGGTGTATACTGCTGAGGAGGAGCTACCTCTTACTTCATTAACTGACTTAGTGTCGCCTCCTAGTGGCAGCAAGCATACACCCATGGTATCCTGTGTCCCCCAATGAGGCGATAGAGAAAAAGACATTTTCTGATAAAGTTTTCTTTCTATGACCATCAACTAATCCACATTCTTTAAAGGAAACCTGTCATGTTAACAAACACTATTAATCTGCAGACAAGGGGTTAATAGTGTCCTTAATCTGTGAAGTCCAGTTACTGCTCAGTATACAGTGACCCGCCACTGACTGACAGCCGGGTCTAATGCTGAGCGGCTGTCAATCAGTGTTGGACGGCACAGATATATCAATCTCCATCTTGACCATAGAAAGCCATATTTATTGAGTGAGTGGTCCTTACTTGTTCTGGTAGGTGCTGATAGTCACATGTGTTGAATGCGGCGAGCTCGCAGGCGTCTCAGCTTCATGAATGGTTCCTCTGGGAAAATACAGCAGGTCACCTTCCTAATACAAAGAGACACACAGCCTGGAGTGCCATACTCTATTCTCACTCTTCTACTGTTGAAGAACTGAGGGAAAAGCTACCTTTAATAGGATCTCATGAGTGGGAGTCGTGACCTTGTCTGCCGGGGACACGTCATATTCTCTAGCGAGCCGGACCAGAGGCTCATACAGACGCCAGCGCTTCTGTCCCTCCACCTGAAGGATGAAAACCTGCAATACACAGGATTATATTCACTACGTAATAGTGACCTGATATAATTACTACAGAGCTGCTGAATGATGATGAAAACACTGTAATTACATAACACGGAAATATCCAACACATGGACCCCAATAATAGAAATACACAGTGGGCTAAGTAGTGTATAGCAGTAAGTAGTGAACAGTAGTGATGATGACCAGAGCAGACCGGTCAGTGGAGGCCAGCAACATAAAATACTTGATTGAAATGTCCCTCACAAATCCAACATGACATCATGGAGGAAATAGATGTCAAAACAATGAATATATACAACCCCTGAAACTTTATTTTAGAGTGAACTTGCAATTTTACAAAATTTAGAACATTTTATTGTTTGTTTGTTTTTTATTACATTTTTTTTGCTCTTTTTTAAAGTCCAAAAAGTGAAACAGAAAAGTTATTTAAACATGAGTTAAATAACCCCAGCTCTGCATGTGTGGTCATGGCCCGCCCGCTGTACCCCACACGCAGCTCCCTCGCCCGCTGTACACAACACAGCTCCCTCGTCCGCTGTACCCCATGCGCAGCTCCCTCCCCTGCCCGCCGTACCCTCACACACAGCTCCCCTGCCCACAGTACCTCATGCGCAGCTCCCTACCCCACCTGTCATACACAATGTGCAGCTCCCCCGTCCGCCGTACCCAATGTGCAGCTCCCTCCCCAGCCGTACCCAATGTGCAGCTCCCTCCCCAGCCGTACCCAATGTGCAGCTCCCTCCCCAGCCGTACCCAATGTGCAGCTCCCTCCCCAGCCGTACCCAATGTGCAGCTCCCTCCCCAGCCGTACCCAATGTGCAGCTCCCACCCCAGCCGTACCCAATGTGCAGCTCCCTCCCCAGCCGTACCCAATGTGCAGCTCCCTCCCCAGCCGTACCCAATGTGCAGCTCCCTCCCCAGCCGTACCCAATGTGCAGCTCCCTCCCCAGCCGTACCCAATGTGCAGCTCCCTCCCCAGCCGTACCCAATGTGCAGCTCCCTCCCCAGCCGTACCCAATGTGCAGCTCCCTCCCCAGCCGTACCCAATGTGCAGCTCCCTCCCCAGCCGTACCCAATGTGCAGCTCCCTCTCCAGCCTTACCCAATGTGCAGCTCCCTCTCCAGCCTTACCCAATGTGCAGCTCCCTCTCCAGCCATACCCAATGTGCAGCTCCCTCCCCCGCCATACCCAATGTGCAGCTCCCTCCCCCACCATACCCAATGTGCAGCTCCCTCCCCCGCCCGCCGTACCCCACGCATGGCTCCCTCCCCCACCCGTCATACCCAACACGCAGCTCCCTCCCCCGCCATACCCTACACGTGCCTGTCCACTGTACCCCACACACGGCTCCCTCGCCCGCCCACCATACCCAACGCACAGCTCCCTCCCCTACACGTGCCCGTCCACTGTACCCCACACACGGCTCCCTCACCCGTCCACCATACCCAACGCACAGCTCCCTCCCCCGCCTGCCATACCCTACACGTGCCCGCCCACTGTACCACACACACGGCTCCCTCGCCCACCCACCATACCCCACGCACGGCTCCCTCCCTCGACGTACCCTATGCACCCGCCCGCTGTACACCACACACGGCTCTCTCGCCCGCCTACCATATCCCACGCACACCACACCTGCCCACCGTACACCACGCGCGGTTCCCCCGCACTTGCTGTATTACACGTCCATCTACTGTGAACTAAAATCTGCACAATTATTAAAATATAAATTACAGCACAACTTAGCAAAATGAGCTGAATGTGCACTGAGCCCTAATAATATGTTTATGTAGTAAGATAACAGGTCACAGCTGTTGTCATACAGTAAACTAGCCACGTACCTCCACATCATCGTGGTGCGGTGGCAGCCCCTGAGAGCTGCTCGGGGTGATGTACACATTGCACCCCACTAGTGTGCCAAAGAAACACTCCAGTTTCTCCATCATCTGCCATAACTTGTCCTAAGGAGAAAGAAGATCACTGTTAACCATGTGAAAGAAAACCGCTCACTTCAACACCAATATACAGACATTCTGCAAACAGATCTCATGTTTCACCAACAAGACTATGGTAGTAACATCCGAACTGCCCGCTGGCTGGGGGAATCTTACGTTTGGACAAAAGGGAAATATCTCCTTGGATCTATTATAAAAGAAGTAATTTCATAAAAATAGAGAAGTCTCCAAGTGGGACCCCCTTACCACACCCCTCTAAAGGCCATGACAAATACAAGTGCTCCTGCATGAAATGAAGCCCCCGGTATTACCCATCATCAGGTGCTGTAGGGAGAGATGTATTTTCTGAAAAATCTGTAGCATTGCATTATATTGCGTTTGATTTCTAACAGACTGAAATATGCTGCAGTCCGCGTTTACCCATGAATCCAAGAACCACATACTTACCTATTTTGGAATGTGTTTGGCAAAAACCGCTGATGTGAAAGCAGCCTATCGCGGCAGATGCGGTGAAAAAACCGCATCTGCACGATTACCGCATAACCGCAGCACTTGCGGCAAGCCCCATACAATGTCTATGCGGCTGACCGCATTTTTTTTCGCGGCCGCACATGCAGCAAGTGCCAAAACCGCACTTGCCGCACACTTACCGCAAGCCCCATAGACATTGCATGGGGCTTGCCGCAACTGTGCCGCAAGTGCAGCGGTGCAGCGGTTATGCGGTAATCGCGGCAGATGCGTTTTTTTCACCGCAACTGCTGCGATCGGCAAAAACCGCTGATGTGAAAGGGGCCTTAGTATGCCTTTTTTGAATGGAAGCGTTAAACTGTCCGTTACATTGTGTTTGTGCTGCTGACAAACAAATATGTTACACGGACAGCCAGGGTCGTATTATCCATTAGGCACTGGAGGGCGAGTGCCTGGGGTAGCAGGTTGTGGGGGGCGGCACCATCATTAAGATTAAGAAAGAAAAAAAAAATTAGCAAGAAATTTTTTTTTTCACCCAACTTACGGGCTAAGTAACTAAACTGATGTATTTTTGCGAGATGTCAGTACTGAAGGGGCACAGGATGACCGGTATACACATCTGTGTACATGGAGGATATACCTGATGCTGGGGTGGAACAGGACCTGCGATGATGTCATGCACATGTGACTCGGGTGGGCGGAGCCGAGTTTTGCCGGCAACAAGAGCTCTAATGTCAGGAGCTGGAATTGAACACAGAAGATACATGGCGGTGTGCAGAGTGCATGGGGGGGGGGGGGGGGGCTATGCACAGGGCAAGGGGGTGTGTGTTGCAGAGGGCATGGAGGAATGTGCAGAGGGCATGGGGGTGTGTGTGCAGAGGGCATGGAGGGATGTGCAGAGGGCATGAAGGGATGTGCAGAGGACATGTGCAGAGGACATGGGGTTGTGTGTGCAGAAGGAATGGAGGGATGTGCAGTGGGCATGGGGGGGGGCTGTGCACAGGACATGGAGGATGAAAGCTGTGCAGGGGGCATGGGGGGTGCATGCTGTGCAGGGGTCATGGAGAGTGCAGACTGTGCAGGAGGATGAGGGATGCATGGTATGCAGGGGTCACGTTCTGGTAAGGGAGTACAGTGCGGCAAGTATTTATTCAAGTGCACAGTGTGTGTGGATATTTTTTATTTGGGTATAATAGTAATGACAGTGTTATTTTTAAGGGAATCATGTTGTCATGTGCTACAGACCAGAGAAGAGGAATGTCTGCATAGACGAGCTGTGGATGTTCAAAGTCCTCATAGCATTTGGTCAAGAGAGAGATGAAAATAAAGATGGATTCCTATCAGAGAAGATGTCACCTAATAAGGTTCCTGGATCTAATTGTGGACAATTATTGCCTACCGGTTGTATGGAGCCAATCAGCAGTTATTTAATAGTCTGTGACTGCAATTTGTTAATCCACATAGCATGATCACCGTGAATTGTTCAGATTTTCCTCCACTTTGTAATGTCAAATACAGACAGCACATGGGTGGGACACATGAATGCCATCCGTGTGCTGTATATGTATTTGCCCAGATCTATAGACTTGTCTTGGCCTTTCGTATCCATGATACAGTAAAAAAAACAAACAAACGGATCTCTGGAGCTTTAGATGGACAAATAAACCTGTTGTATCCTCGAAGAACATGGACATCTGAATGGGACCTTAGTCTAACTTGGTAGTAGGGGCGTGACCACTTACTGTGCCTAGGGCAGCATGAAGGCCAAATACAGCCCTGCGGACAGCACAAACACAATGTGAACCTAGCCTTCACACATCATCAGATTTGCAATATTTACTAACAGACTTATTGAGGACTAGATGGCGGCCCGATTCTAAAGAATCGGGTAGTCTAGAATGCATATATAGTTTATTTACTAATAGTTACGGGAGTGCGGTGAAATGAATTGTGTGTATACAGGCGGCTCAGTGGGTAGCAGAGTATACGGTGGCTCAGTGGTTAGCAGTGAGTGCGGTGGCTCAGTGGTTAGCAGTGAGTGCGGTGGCTCAGTGGTTAGCAGTGAGTGCGGTGAGATTGGTCAGCGCAGCGACGTGGGCAGAGTGGTCAGCGCAGAGGACAGGGGGCAGAGGCGGCTGGGCAGAGGACAGGGGGCAGAGGCGGCTGGGCAGAGGACAGGGGGCAGAGGCGGCTGGGCAGAGGACAGGGGGCAGAGGCGGGCAGAGGGGGCAGAGGACGCAGAGGACAGGGGCAGAGGAGCAGAGGGACAGGGGGCAGAGGACGCAAGGGGAAAGGGGCAGAGGGGGCAGAGGAGCAGAGGACAGGGGGCAGAGGAGCAGAGGACAGGGGGCAGAGGAGGCAGAGGACAGGGGGCAGAGGAGGCAGAGGACAGGGGGCAGAGGACAGAGGACAGGGGCAGGGAGGCAGAGGACAGGGGGCAGAGGAGGCAGAGGACAGGGGGCAGAGGAGCAGAGGGGGGCAGAGGACAGAGAGGGGGCAGAGGAAAGAGGGGCAGAGGACAGGGGGCAGAGGACGCAGAGGGCAGAGGAGCAGAGGAGGCAGAGGACAGGGGGCAGAGGACGCAGAGGGAGCAGAGGGGGCAGAGGACGCAGAGGGGGCAGAGGACGCAGAGGGGGCAGAGGACGCAGAGGACGCAGAGGGGGCAGAGGACGCAGAGGGGGCAGAGGACGCAGAGGACGCAGAGGGGGCAGAGGACGCAGAGGGGGCAGAGGACGCAGAGGACGCAGAGGGGGCAGAGGACGCAGAGGGGGCAGAGGGGGCAGAGGACGCAGAGGGGGCAGAGGACGCAGAGGGGGCAGAGGACGCAGAGGGCAGAGGACGCAGAGGGGCAGAGGACGCAGAGGGGGCAGAGGACGCAGAGGGGGCAGAGGACGCAGAGGGGCAGAGGACGCAGAGGGGGCAGAGGACGCAGAGGGGGCAGAGGACGCAGAGGGGGCAGAGGACGCAGAGGAGCAGAGGGGCAGAGGACCAGGGGGCAGAGGACGAGGGGGCAGAGGACAGGGGGCAGAGGAGGCAGAGGACAGGGGGCAGAGGACGCAGAGGACAGGGCAGAGGAGCAGAAGGGCAGAGGACGCAGAGAGGGGGCAGAGGAGGGCAGAGGAGGCAGAGGAGGCAGAGGGGGCAGGGACGCAGAGGGGGCAGAGGCAGAGGGGGCAGAGGACGCAGAGGGACAGGGGGCAGAGGGGCAGAGGACCAGAGGGGCAGAGGGGAGAGCAGAGGGGCAGAGGGCAGAGGGCAGAGGACGAGAGGGGCAGAGGAGGGCGAGGGGCAGACAGGGGGCAGAGGAGGCAGAGGACAGGGGGCAGAGGAGGCAGAGGACAGGGGGGGAGGCAGGAGGGCAGGGGAAACAGGGGGCAGAGGAGCAGAGGACAGGGGCAGAGGGAGAGACAGGGGCAGAGGAGCAGAGACAGGGGGCAGAGGACGGCAGGACAGGGGGCAGAGGAGGCAGAGGACGCAGAGGGGCAGAGGACGGCAGAGGAGGGCAGAGGACGGGCAGAGGACGCAGAGGGGGCAGAGGAGCAGAGGACAGGGGGCAGAGGACGCAGAGGACGCAGAGGGGGCAGAGGACGCAGAGGGGCAGAGGACGCAGAGGGGGCAGAGGACGCAGAGGACGCAGAGGGGGCAGAGGACGCAGAGGGGGCAGAGGACGCAGAGAGAGGGGGGCAGAGGACGCAGAGGGGGCAGAGGACGCAGAGGACGAGGGGGCAGAGGACGCAGAGGGCAGAGGGGGCAGAGGACGCAGAGGGGGCAGAGGACGCAGAGGGGGCAGAGGACGCAGAGGAGCAGAGGACGCAGAGGGGGCAGAGGACGCAGAGGGGGCAGAGGACGCAGAGGGGGCAGAGGACGCAGAGGGGGCAGAGGACGCAGAGGGGGCAGAGGACCAGAGGGGCAGAGGAGCAGAGGGGCAGAGGACGCAGAGGACGCAGAGGGGGCAGAGGACGCAGAGGGGGCAGAGGACGGCAGAGGGGGCAGAGGAGCAGAGCAGGGGGCAGAGGAGGCAGAGGACGCAGAGGGGGCAGAGGAGGCAGAGGAGGCAGAGGAGGCAGAGGAGGCAGAGGGGGCAGAGGAGGCAGAGGAGGCAGAGGAGGCAGAGGGGGCAGAGGAGGCAGAGGACAGGGGGCAGAGGAGGCAGAGGACAGGGGGCAGAGGAGGCAGAGGACAGGGGGCAGAGGAGGCAGAGGACAGGGGGCAGAGGACGCAGAGACAGGGGCAGAGGAGCAGAGGAAGGGGCAGAGGACGGCAGAGGACAGGGGGCAGAGGAGGCAGAGACAGGGGGCAGAGGAGCAGGGACAGGGGCAGAGGAGGCAGAGGACAGGGGGCAGAGGAGCAGGCAGAGGACCAGAGGGGGCAGAGGACGCAGAGGAAGGGGGCAGAGGGGAGAGGACAGGGGCAGAGGAGCAGAGGACAGGGGGCAGAGGAGGCAGAGGAAGGGGCAGAGGAGGCAGAGGACGGGGAGCAGAGGAGCAGAGGACGGGGGCGGCAGAGAGGCAGAGGACAGGGGGCAGAGGACGCAGGGGGCAGAGGAGCGGGAGGGGGCAGAGGACGCAGAGGACAGGGGGGCAAGAGAGGAGGCAGAGGACGGGGGCAAGAGGAGGCAGAGGACCAGGGGGCAGAGGAGGCAGAGGACAGGGGGCAGAGGACGCAGAGGACAGAGGGGGCAGAGGACGCAGGGGGCAGAGGAGGCAGAGGACAGAGGGGCAGAGGGAGAGGGCAGAGGACAGGGGGCAGAGGAGGCAGAGGACAGGGGGCAGAGGAGGGCAGAGGGACAGGGGGCAGAGAGGGGCAGAGGACAGGGGGCAGAGGAGGCAGAGGACAGGGGGCAGAGGAGGCAGAGGACAGGGGGCAGAGGAGGCAGAGGACAGGGGGGCAGAGGAGGCAGAGGACAGGGGCAGAGGAGGCAGAGGAACAGGAGGGCAGGGAGAGGAGCAGAGGACAGGGGGCAGAGGACACAGAGGACAGGGGGCAGAGGACACAGAGGACAGGGGGCAGAGGACACAGAGGACAGGGGGCAGAGGACACAGAGGACAGGGGGCAGAGGACACAGAGGACAGGGGGCAGAGGACACAGAGGACAGGGGGCAGAGGACACAGAGGACAGGGGGCAGAGGACACAGAGGACAGGGGGCAGAGGACACAGAGGACAGGGGGCAGAGGACACAGGACACAGAGGACAGGGGGCAGAGGACACAGAGGACAGGGGGCAGAGGACAGGGGGCAGAGGACACAGAGGGGGCAGAGGACGCAGAGGACAGAGGGGGCACACAGGTTGGAGGGCAGAGCAGCGTGTATGGCTGCAGACTTACCGGTGGCCGGACGTCGGGTGTAGGAGGAGAGGAGGGGCGGGGCAGAGCTGCAGGAGAGGAAGTCCCGCCCTCCCTCCTCTCCAGGCACACGGCAGGGAGCACGGGTACCCCCAGGGTGTGTGTGGCCCTCCGAGGTGGCGGGCAATGGGCCCCCCTGCCCCCCCCCGGTATGTAGGTACTGGCTGGAGGGCAGAGGGTGGAGGGGAGTGGCAGGAGGGCACACGGAACTTCCGAGATCGGAACGTTCCGTGTGTCGGTGACTGTAGCCGGGGGGCAGCCTGGCTACAGTGCACTGGATGAGCCTGGGCGACGACCATCACGGAAGTGGGCGTGGTCTCCTCCGGAAGTGGCCTTCGGGTTTTATATAATAGATACACCGTATATTGTTATTCATCTTACATTGAACCTCTGAGGTTGGTGGAACTGGATTGTAGCTCTGGACGCCCTGAAGTCCTTCAGTATCTCCAGGTAATTGGCTTTTCCACGTCTTGGTAACAACACCTTTTTCCGTTCTTACATTTGCACATGTTCACGTCTCGGCCATAGTAGATGCCTTTTCCACTCGCCCGCTTGAGGTCCGCCATGGGGAACAGAGACTGGTAGTAGCTCTGGATGTCGGGGTCGCTCCGCTGGATCAGTAACGGCTTCTTCTCCCAGTAAGAGCTGAAGAATTCCTCACTTGTCATCGGGGCAATAAAGCTTTCAAAAAGGTTGTGCGGTGAGGAGAAGTCCAGGGGCGGCTCATTGGGATGGGGCAACTTGCTGGGTGCAGGAGCGTCATCCTCTGTTTCCACCCGTCTTCTTCGTGGCATATTCTGCTGGAGAAACATTATATTGAGATCATAATAATGTAACGTCACTGAAGACTACAGTAAGGGCAGAGATAGAAACAGGAGCCGCCTGTGTACAGTGAGTATACACAGGAGCCCGCCGGCTGTACAGCGAGTGTATACATACAGGAGCCGCCTGTGTACAGGAGTTACACAGGAGCCGCCTGTACAGCGAGTGTATACACAGGGCCCGGCGGCTGTACAGCGAGTGTACACATACACAGGGGCCCGGCGGCTGTACAGCGAGTGTACACATACACAGGGCCCGGCGGCTGTACAGCGAGTGTACACATACACAGGAGCCCGGCGGCTGTACAGCGAGTGTACACATACACAGGGGCCCGGCGGCTGTACAGCGAGTGTACACATACACAGGGGCCCGGCGGCTGTACAGCGAGTGTACACATACACAGGGGCCCGGCGGCTGTACAGCGAGTGTACACATACACAGGGGCCCGGCGGCTGTACAGCGAGTGTACACATACACAGGGGCCCGGCGGCTGTACAGCGAGTGTACACATACACAGGGGCCCGGCGGCTGTACAGCGAGTGTACACATACACAGGGGCCCGGCGGCTGTACAGCGAGTGTACACATACACAGGAGCCCGGCGGCTGTACAGCGAGTGTACACATACACAGGAGCCCGGCGGCGTCAGCGAGTGACACATACCAGGAGCCCGGCGCTGTACAGCGAGTGTACACATACACAGGAGCCCGGCGGCTGTACAGCGAGTGTACACATACACAGGAGCCCGGCGGCTGTACAGCGAGTGTACACATACACAGGAGCCCGGCGGCTGTACAGCGAGTGTACACATACACAGGAGCCCGGCGGCTGTACAGCGAGTGTACACATACACAGGAGCCCGGCGGCTGTACAGCGAGTGTACACATACACAGGAGCCCGGCGGCTGTACAGCGAGTGTACACATACACAGGAGCCCGGCGGCTGTACAGCGAGTGTACACATACACAGGAGCCCGGCGGCTGTACAGCGAGTGTACACATACACAGGAGCCCGGCGGCTGTACAGCGAGTGTACACATACACAGGAGCCCGGCGGCTGTACAGCGAGTGTACACATACACAGGAGCCCGGCGGCTGTACAGCGAGTGTACACATACACAGGAGCCCGGCGGCTGTACAGCGAGTGTACACATACACAGGAGCCCGGCGGCTGTACAGCGAGTGTACACATACACAGGAGCCCGGCGGCTGTACAGCGAGTGTACACATACACAGGAGCCCGGCGGCTGTACAGCGAGTGTACACATACACAGGAGCCCGGCGGCTGTACAGCGAGTGTACACATACACAGGAGCCCGGCGGCTGTACAGCGAGTGTACACATACACAGGAGCCCGGCGGCTGTACAGCGAGTGTACACATACACAGGAGCCCGGCGGCTGTACAGCGAGTGTACACATACACAGGAGCCCGGCGGCTGTACAGCGAGTGTACACATACACAGGAGCCCGGCGGCTGTACAGCGAGTGTACATATACACAGGAGCCCGGCGGCTGTACAGCGAGTGTACATATACACAGGAGCCCGGCGGCTGTACAGCGAGTGTACATATACACAGGAGCCCGGCGGCTGTACAGCGAGTGTACATATACACAGGAGCCCGGCGGCTGTACAGCGAGTGTACATATACACAGGAGCCCGGCGGCTGTACAGCGAGTGTACATATACACAGGAGCCCGGCGGCTGTACAGCGAGTGTACATATACACAGGAGCCCGGCGGCTGTACAGCGAGTGTATATACACAGGAGCCCGGCGGCTATACAGCGAGTGTATATATACAGGAGCCCGGCGGCTGTACAGCGAGTGTATATACAGAGGAGCCCAGCAGCTATACAGCGAGTGTATATATACAGGAGCCCGGCGGCTGTACAGCGAGTGTATATACACAGGAGCCCGGCGGCTATACAGTGAGTGTATATATACAGGAGCCCGGCGGCTGTACAGTGAGTATACACAGGAGCCGCCGGCTGTACAGTGAGTGTATATATACAGGAGCCCAGCGGCTGTACAGCGAGTGTATATACACAGGAGCCCGGCAGCTATACAGCGAGTGTATATATACAGGAGCCCGGCGGCTGTACAGCGAGTGTAAGTACACAGGAGCCCGGCGGCTGTACAGCAAGTGTATATACACAGGAGCCCGGCGGCTGTACAGCGAGTGTATATACACAGGAGCCCGCCGGCTTTACAGCGAGTCTATATACACAGGAGCCCGGCGGCTGTACAGCGAGTGTATATACACAGGAGCCCGGCGGCTGTACAGCGAGTGTAAGTACACAGGAGCCCAGTGGCTGTATAGCGAGTGTAAGTACACAGGAGCCCGCCGGCTGTACAGCGAGTGTAAGTACACAGGAGCCCGTCGGCTGTACAGCGAGTGTAAGTACACAGGAGCCCGGCGGCTGTACAGCGAGTGTAAGTACACAGGAGCCCGGCGGCTGTACAGCGAGTGTAAGTACACAGGAGCCCGGCGGCTGTACAGCGAGTGTATATACACAGGAGCCTGGCGGCTGTACAGCAAGGGTATACATACATAGGAGCCGCCGGCTGTACAGTGTGTATCCTGCCGGCTGTAGTGTCTGTAGCTCCTCTCTCCTCTATGCCGCACACCTCTCTCCTGCACACCTCTCTCCTCTGCGCCGCACTCCTCCTGCTCTCTTTCCTTGGTACCACACACCTCTCTCTCCTCTCTCCCCGCTGCCGCACACCCCTCTCTCCTGCACACCTCTCTCCCACACACCTCTCTCCTCTCTCCCGCACACCCCTCTCTCCTCCTCTCTCCACGGTTCCGCACACCTCTCTCTCCTCAGTGCAGCACACCTCTCTCTCTCCTCTCTCCCCTCAGTGCCACACCTCTCTCTCCTCTCTCCCCTCAGTGCCGCACACCTCTCTCGCCTCTCTCCCCGATGCCGCACACCTCCTTCTCTCCCCGATGCCGCACACCTCTCTCGCCTCTCTCCCCGGTGCCGCCCACCTCTCTCTCCTCGGTGCCGCACACCCCTCTCTCCTGCACACCTCTCTCCCACACACCTCTCTCCTGCACACCCCTCCACGG